>PVHY01007357.1:0-43133 GCA_004024945.1 Uropsilus gracilis
TGGAGACTGCAGGGCGCCTGCAGGTTTGGAGGGCACCATCTTGGACATATGTTTGGGACTTTCCAACAAAATGATACTTGGGGTGAAATCACTGGCCACCTGTGACTTTGAAGACTTTTCATTTTCCTAGTTAATTTTCCTAGTTAATAAAGCCTTGTTGAACTGCATTTGTCTGCCTACTGCTACGTGCAGATGATATCAACCTGTGGTTTGTTGGTTAGCAGCTTCTGCCCCCTTTTGACCTGATTTCAAATGGACAATGATGAATGTAGATTCAGTGCAGAATTGAACCCTGAAGTCAGGTGTGACTCAGACCAGTTTCACTTGTACTTGTTAAGTCTGATACTGATTTTCAGTTCCAGGCTGCAGTGATTTAGCAATAATATGACTCTAACAAAGCCCTAGCTCACGTTCAAGATGACACAGGATTTTGAATCCAACTCTAAGTTCCTGCCTTAAGGAAACAGAGCAGTCACTCCTGTGAGACTTGACAGCCCTTCCCCCAAGCCAGGCTGTTCTCATCGTTGTGAGCTGGTTGGCATCAGCATCTGGACAATGGCTCCTATTTCTCCCGCTGACATGTTCATCTCTGTACCTTTGCACAGGCTCTTCCCTCTTCCTGAACTTCCCTTTCAGTGGCTCTTTTGGCTAATTTCCATTTGTCTTTCCTACTCAGGTCTCAGAAGATTCTCCTAACACTCTTTAACACTGCTGGTAGGAATGTAAACTGGTCCAGCTACTATGGAAAGCTGTGTGGAGGATCCTCAAACCTGAAAATGGAACTACCATTTGACCTAGCAATTGCTCTTCTGGGAACCTACCAAAAGGAGACCTCAATGTGGGAACAAAAGGACATCTGTACTCGGATGTTTACTGCAGCACTATTATAATTGCAAGGACATGGAAACAACCCAAATGTCCCAAGACAGAAGACTGGATGAAAAAGATGTGGTACATATACACAATGGAATATTACTCATCAATTAAAAATGACAAATTTGGTGAATTTGAGATAACATGGATGTACCTAGAAGAAATCATATTAGCAGAAACAAGTCAGAAAGAAAAAAACAGAAACCAAATGGTTTCACTAATGTATGGGACATAGGCAAAATAAGCAAAAGGCCAGGAGGGAAAGTCCAAACAAGCTAACAACCAAACTAAAGTACTCAACTCCGGGGCAGAGATGGGAGGGAGTGGTGGGTGATCCCCAGGGAATACAAAAATGTGAAATATATATAAATAGATAAATTTAAAAAATTTGTATATGTATGTATGTATATATACATATGTATATATATTTTAAATATATATACATATATATGTATGTATATACATATATACACATATATATACATATGTATATATATTTTAAATATATACACATATATATGTATGTATATATATACATATATACACATATATATACACATATATATATATATATATATAGAAGATTCTCCTAGTGGAGTCCTAGTGGTTTGTAGAAGTGTCTCCACAATGAGACCATAGACCATTTTCTCCCTACTTTAAAAACAATTTTTTACATTTAAATCTTTAACTCATCCTGAGTTTATTTTGGTGTCAAATGTGAATCAAGGATCTGACTTGACATTTACAGAGCAATACTCCCTTTAATCTTTCCTTTTCCTATGCCAAGGAAAGCAGTACATAATCAACTTTCTAAATCCCTGGTCATCTCCAGGTACCAGCTCATGATGCCGCCTTGCTGTAGCGCCACACTCTCCACCCCAGTCACTCTTCTGCCGGCCTCCATGGCTCCTTGCCACCTCCAGCTCACTCTTCAGGGGGCTTCCCCTGGCCTGGCCACATGGGCCTATTCTCTCACCATTCTCATCTCTTTCCTCTACCCACCCCCCCCCTTTTTTTTTCATCCTACTCCTTTCTTTTTATCTGCCTTTTAGCATCTCTGGCTTCTTCTTGAGTGTCTTTCTCTCAGACCCCACTCACCAGGGTATTTTGGCGCCAATAGAATTTTCAAATGCGTCACTACCCTATATCACAATCTCTTTTGATGGCTCCTGAAAAGCAATCCTGTGAATCAGCCCCCTGTGGCCGAGGGCCTATGTGAATTGCTCAACCCAGAGTGACAGAGAGGTGGAATCCAACTTGGGGTCAGAGAACATGGAGTAAAACAGGTTTGCTCTTTATTTTTCAGTTTAAAATTAAGTTAGTTGGAGGCTATGGATGCTGAATTGTATGGTCTGTGACAATCAAAATCTTTCCCTGTACAAAAAAAATCCAACATTATATCATGTTCCCCTAAAGAATTGCTCTCCATAATGAAAAGATGGTTCTTTGTAATTTAAGTTGATGACTTAATAAAACTTCAAATTTTCTCCTGTTCCAAGATTTGAGCATATTAAATTAATATACTTCATTTTATAATAACTATGCAGTGCTTCATAATATGTCTCTAAAATCCACTTAAAGTAATAAAGTATGTAATTTGCTGTAAAATCCTTCAAGTATGGGGATGCAAACTGGTCCAGCCACAACGGAAAGCTATGTGGGAGACCCTCAAGCTACTGAAAATGGAACTACCATTCTATCCAGCAATCCCACTGCTGGGAATCTATCCAAAGGATATCAAGACACTCATCCAAAGGACACCTGTACTCAGATGTTCATTGCAGCACTATTTACAACAGCCAGGATATGGAAACAACCCAAATGTCTCAAAGCATACAAATGGATCAGAAAGCTGTGGTCTATGGAATATTATTCTGCAATCAAAAAAAACAAATTTGATACATTTGTGATAACATGGGTGGACCTAGAAGGAATCGTGCTAGCAGAAATAAGCCAGAAAGATATAGAAATACTGGATGATCTCACCTCTATGCAGGATATAGGTAAAACAAACAAAAGGACAAGAAGGACTAACAAACTGACAGCAGAACTAAAGCATAAAGCAAAAGAGGGGGAGGTCAGGAAAGGGAAAGGGATGGGAGATAGGGATGACAGTTCACAGGGAACAGGGTGATGGGAGAACCTCAAGGTAGAAAACAATGGCCTCTCTCTCTCTCTTTCTCTCTATCTATCTATCTATCTATCTATCTATCTATCTATATGCATATATAACATATATATAATTCAATTTTTTTAAAGTTCTAAAAAACAAATAAGATTCTTCAAATCAAGAGAGAGTGAAGTGGCAAAGCACCATGATAGGAGTGACCAGCATATTTTATTCCCTCTTCAAGACTAGCAGTGACTTGAAAATGAGTCATTCTGAGAGTTTTAGGGTAAGCTCCTATTTGTCATATAATAATGAGGAAAAGTACTTGGCTTCAGAAACTTGATCCATCACCAGTGGCTCAGGATTAAAACCTCAATAGTTTTAAAATCATCCATTTAAAAACACCTGTCTTTGGTCACTTATCTACTTTCTTCAGACATCAGATAGGATAGATTGGATGAAACTGATCAAATAATATCACTAGCAAGATACTCAAAGAATTTCTTGAGCCATATATTTCCCAAGTTACAACTGTGTGTTATTTATGACTCTTGTCAAAAGTGCCTTGGGGCTTTCCCTCCTCAATTCCACAGCAGTTTATTTCCCAAAAATTGTACTCAGGTGTCGAAGCCAGATCCACAGCAATAAAGCAAGAAATCAGAAAAATCAACATTTAATGTCAACAATTTAGCGCTTTCTGCTACCTGGAACAATTCGGAGAAGACCACAGAACGGGTCTCTGTGACCTTGCAGTAGCTGCAAATCACTGTGATCTGAATTATAATCGCCTCCTCTTCAATAATACATGACAGACTCAGGATGCTTAACCATCCTCGGGATTTCTCAGCGGGAACTGAAATTATTCCCGCACACACCCCATTCTTCTTATCACATTGCTGCCATCCATACATTCATGATCTCTTGAAAGTTCACAATGGAGGGCACACCTATCCACCGTGCCCACATTTATCCACATGTGCTCAGACAGGTACCGAAGCCAATAAATCCTAACCACCTCAATAAAAGAATGCATGAAAATTCTTATCCATGGGGTGATTGTCTGGCTTCTCACATTCCAGATCTGTCCTAATAGAAACTGAGTGAGAAACCAGACAAAAACAAGCTCGTGGGGACCAGCTACGAAGGTCCGGGAAGTGAAGTGACGGCTGTAGCAACTGTAGCAACAGGAGGCCATGGAGGCCCAAGACCACTGACAGTCCCCATCTTCAAGTGCGTCTCTACAGGAAAGGAGGCCCCAATTGGGGGGGGAAAAAGGCAGTAAAATTTCAAAGAAATGTAGTGCCTCTTGAGGGGCTGGGCATGGCTGTGCACGCCTTTAATCCCAGTCTAGGAAGGAGGCCAAGACTAGGAATTACTGAGTCTGCAGATTCAAGACCTGCCCAGGGCAACACAGTGAGACCTAGTCCCAAAAAATAGTTGGGCATGGTGGTGCACACCTATAATCCCAGATACCTGGGAAGCTAAGGCTGGGGATCACTTGAGTCCGTGGTACCCTGGGCAATGTGAGTCTGCGGTTCCCTGCACAACATAGGGAGATCTAATCTCAAAATAAATAAATTTTTAAAAAGAAAGAAATGTAGTACCCTTTTAGCCCCAAGTAATGAACAAAAAGTCACTGAAATGTCAGTGCCTGTTGCTGGAATTCCAGCTGGAGACCTTGCCCAGCCCCAGAGCCCCCAGCCTCCCTGCACATATGCCTTGCATATGTGAGCTAAACAACTCACAAACAGCAAGACCATTTGAAATATGTCCCTCAGCATGACAGTGGATTACTGATGCCATATTTATAAGTAACGACTAAAGTGTATGAAGCACTAACTGGTTACCAGACACAGCGCTCCTTATTGTCTATATCAACCGTCACCTCAGTGGAACAAGCAAATACGCTGTCTCTCATTTCATAATTGACAATCTTAAATTTGACAAACTTTGACAGCAGTCTGTCCAATTCCAAGCACTTTCTCACCTCTTTGAATTTCCTCAGCTTCACCCCACCATCCAGAGAAGTTCCTCAGGAAACATGTCTGTACCCACTGATTCTGTAGATTGAACCATTCCCCACCCAAACAAGAGTGGAGACCTAGATAGACAGTAAATTGGAGGTCTCCAGCTGGAATTCCAGCAACAGGCACTGACATTTCAGTGGCTTTTTGATCTTTACTTGGGGCTAAAGGGGCACTACATTTCTTTCTTTTTAATATCCAAAGGACTTTGCAAATATTGAAGGGGCCACAGTCCCATTGTGTGAAGTTTCCTAGAGTAAGGCTCACAGGAACACCTATGGTATGGCATGTATACAGTTGTTACAGAGTCCAGAGGACCTATGCATTGTTGGATAAATGGGGAACTAGTTGTGGAGCACCAAAATAGAGCTATGCCTTAGAAAAAGGAAAACCGGGGCCACTTACAAGCCGGCCTGGGCGACACCGTGAAGCCCCCAGCCCCTGGAAGCCGGGGCGCATGAACGGGCGAGCGGTCCCCGGGTTGGCCTGCCCCAGCGCCGAGACCTTCCGCCGCACGGGCAAGCGGGAGTGGGGGGGAGGGGGGGGTGGGGGGTTCCTCCATCTCTTCTTACTCCAGCTAAACTTCAGAGCAACCAGAATAGGTGCAACAGCAACCCCAACACAGAACGGGTGAGGGACCAAGCAAAAGTCCAGCCCACAGACTGGAGCTGGACACAGCAGATGGACAACAAAATGAACCAGTACAAGACCAGAAAAACAACCATGGAGACACGATGTCACCAGGCGCACTTCTACACTGTCTGGGCCAAAACCCTGGACTTTAATTTGGAGATATATTCAAGGAGAGCAACACACCCTCCCCTCATTAAGGGAGAGGAGAGGATGACCAAAGAGGGGATAATGGGCCCCACACCAAAACTGCAAAAAGAAACAGAGGAGATAACCTTCAAAGGCCACTCGCAGAAGCCTCAACTCATGGGCTGGGCACGGTGGCTCGTGCCTGTAAGCTTCAGCCTATGAAGCGGCCGGGGCTAGGGATCGCGGTTCGAGTCCCACCTGGGGCCCATAGCGAGACTTAGTTCCAAACAATAGCTGGGCGTGATGGCACGCGCCTGTAATCCTGGCTACCTGGGAAGCTGAGGCTGGGAATTGCTTCAGTCAGTGGTACCCCGGGCAATGAGAGCCTGCGTTTCCACGGGCAAAATAGCGAGACCTAGTCTCAAAGCCTGAACTCAGAGAAATTTCTCGACCAACACTGGCAGGAGGCAAGAGCCCCAAAACCTGACACCAGAGCCATAAGGAAAAGCAGCAAAGCAATGGAGATGTGATTGGATTGGAGAGGATGACCTGCAGCAAAAAAAAAACATGGACAGATCACAATCGAATATAACCTGGCCACCCAACGCAAACTTAAGACTGAAAATCTAACAGCAAGGTGTGCCTGAACCCAACAATGCAGTCCCTCACCCAGAGAAAAGACACTAGCATAGGAAAGAGACTAATGGACTCAGACAGCTAATAAACAACAAAGAGTTGGGTGTGAGAGAATGGAGGGAGCACCGGAGGGAGGAGGGAGGGGGAAAAATATATAACAGAGAGGTTGTAACCCA
Organism: Uropsilus gracilis; assembly: GCA_004024945.1. Taxonomy (NCBI): domain Eukaryota; kingdom Metazoa; phylum Chordata; class Mammalia; order Eulipotyphla; family Talpidae; genus Uropsilus; species Uropsilus gracilis. The sequence continues at coordinate 6,579 of PVHY01007357.1, forward strand.
AAGAACAAAATATAATAGTTTATATATATTTAAAAAAATAAATAAAATAAAATGTGAAAGGAGATGCAACTATAAACATAAAAAGAACAATAAAGATCATGATTTGCTTGAGAAAAAAAAGAAAAGAAAAAGGAACACCTTTATCTATTCTCTTCGTCTCTGGCACACTAGAGACGGCTCCTGTAAGTCTCTTATCTGTGACAGCGGCCCCCTAATCTCTGAGGAATATCCACCAAAGAGAGATGTCCCTGAAAGATAAAGGTGTTTACCCCCACAGATGTTTTTCCTGTTAGGTAACGAATCCCCCATCCTCCTACTCCACGTGCTACATATCACAGGATCCTGGGTTTTTTTCTTCATTGTGATCATTCCTTTGCCAAGATATATAAGGGAACCCTAGGCCCATAATAAACGGCTCAGCCATGTTCACCAAGTCCCGATCTGTGATGTGAGTTTTGCCTCTGTCTCACGTTACCAATCTCTTTCGTCCATTCTTTTCCCACCCGCGGCTCCCAACAGCCTGTCATCCTTCTCATTGGAAGGAAAAGCAAAGGTATGCCTCAGCTCCACACCAGCTCATCCTGCTGCTGGCTGCAGGAACACTTCGTACGGTCACAGCCCAAGATTAGGGCTGACTGCTCCGATGTGTGCTGAAGCCCCAGGTCATCAGCCCCCACTGACAGCACAAGGAGACGTTCTGCTTCTCAATCCTCCCGTCGATGAGATTCATCCTTCATTGCCAGAATGACAGATTGCCTCGTGTCAGGCTGGGGAGAGGGCTGGCTAGCACATGCTCTGCTTGGGTCACGCCTGAGAGGCGGCCAACCTCACTGGACGAGCACCAGGTAGTCACAATTAAAGAGCTGAGCTTAAATGAGTTTCTCATGGGAAAAGGCAGTTGGTTTTTACTATTAAACCAAAGGCTGATTTGAAGCACATGGAAGCACTGGCAACTTCATCATAAAGGGAATCAATGTGGTGTCATCCACGCTAGCCCTCAAAGCTATCAAGTCAGACAGAATTCACTGAGGAGGGGGGCTTGGGAAGAACCAATGCCATCCACAGAGGAAGTACAGGAGATGCCCAAAGTCATAAGCAAGAAAACAGAAGGGCTGATGGGAGCGTTCCTGGAAAGAAAACAGTTGAGCCAGTGCTTCAACTGGTCTCAAAGCAAATCCAGGTTTCTGCTGCTACTCAAGTGTGGAGCAGCCAGGAAACCCCTCAGCTGCAGAGGCATGAAAGCGAAGAAGTAACTGCCATTCACGTTTAGGGAAAGTTTTCTTGAGCCTTCCCAGACTCCCCACAAACAGTCACCTCACCCGTCATGTCAAATGCCACAGGGGACACGAAGTTTCGCTGACAGGGGAAGCCAGAGGACATGCCACACGACCTCCTGACACAGCCCACCAGTCTGGGGTCTGTGCCGTTCCAAGGTTGTCCTGGACAAACAGATCAGCTTTTGTCATAAAACCAAACATTTTTGTGGAATTTCTTTTTTTTTTTTTTTTTGCAATTTTTTTAATAATGGTTTCATTTTGGGGGGTGTTCCTCCCCTTCCCCTTCCCTTGTCGCCCCCCCCCCCGTCTCTTCTTTCACTGCCAGTTGTTGGTCAATTTTCAGTCCATTGGATTCTTCCTCTTCTTGCCTGGAGCCATGTCCTTTTCCCAGGTGAAGACATGTTTTCCTGGGACATGGCGGCCTGTGCTTAGTTTTCCAGGAGCATCTTTGCTGCAGGCAGCCAGGTCACGCATGTTTGGATCCTTTCAGTGCCTCCTCCTTCTTACTGGTCGTCTGTTCCCACCCAGCTTCTGACACATTTTGCTTCGTCTTTGCTTTGACGTTCTGGCTCTGGCCTTGGGAGCGGTTCTCACCTCTTTGTGTGTATCTGTCGCTCAATTAGTGGCTTGGAGTGGATTTGGAGTAACCAGAGGGGGTGACCCCTACCGACCCACCCTCTGCCCTTCACCATGCCCACTACCACCCCCCTTGGCCTGCGCATCTGGCAGCCCCCCCCCCATTCTGGGGGCGCTATGCGTGAGGGCTGGGCCTCGGGGACATAGTGGATGTGGGCCCAAGTCCTTTGTTTCCACGCCCCTGTTTAAGGTGGTCTGGCCCCCAGAGACTGCCTGCTGGTTAGAAACACAACAGGGGGGCCCACCCGGGGGGAGCCTATCCAGGGGGCCACCCACCTCTGGCACCCCATTCCAGGGGTGCTGCATGGAAAGTCTGGGCCTCTTGTGAATTAGCATTTTAGGTGATTCAAAAATGGTTGTATTTTTAGCGATATGTGATATACATGACATACTAATGATCTCCAGGAAACACCCCTGAATTTATTTATTCATTCTCCATTATAAAATTTCTGATTCATTCATGAATTAGAATTTTGAGGAATATTTTGAGGAAATTTTTTTAAGGAAATTTGAGGAATTTGAGGTATATTTTGAGGAAATTTCATACTATTTTCCACAGGGACTGAACCAGTTTGTGGTCCCACCAACAGTGTAAAACAGTTCCTTTATCTCCATATCCGCACCAACATTTGCTGTGTCATTTCTTTTGATACGTGCAGTTCTCACAAGACATTATATCTCATTTTTTTAATTTTTAATTTTATTTATTTGATTGCACATATATATGTGTGTATATGTGTGTCTATATGCATACATACATATATATGTATATGTATATATATATATATATTACATCATTGTCTACCCTGAGGTTCTCCCATCACCTTATCCCCCAAGAACCATCTTGTCTGAATTTACATGAGTGGAAAAGGCTTTTGTGTAGTTTGCTCATGAAAAGCCAAGTGGTATGACTTGGACCTTCACAACTCAGCCAAGCCTGTACATGCAAAGAGCAGGTTCATGTTTACAGTGAAACCAGTCTTGGGTCCCTTGTCACCGGCTCTTTCCTGTCCTGCTCCCTTCCTGCCAGTGTCCCTCCCTTTAACTTTCAGACACTTCCTGACCTTCTCAATCACCCAGCACACAGCAGAGTCCATAAGGCCTGGGTCGGTCTCTGCAGAAGCAGCAGCAGAAGTGACAGCAGGTTTACAGGGAGCCGGTGTGCCCAGCTGAAAGTGCTTTTGCTTTTAGCTCTTTTCCATGTCCCTCTCCACTTCAACTTCTGTTTTTTCCATCTAATCCTTCGTTGTCGACACTTTTAGAATTCTCCATTGATAGAAGTGAAATCTGTATCCCCCAGCTTTGGGGCTACCTAATGGGTGTTCGGGACAAGCTGCCAGTGAACAAGAAAGGTGTGGCCTGGCTGCCAGTTCACGGTAACCCCTGGAGAGCCCAGCAACCTGGACAGCTGTATCCCAGGAACGCAGGGCCTCACCCAGGAAGAGGACGTCACTCCAGGAAAGAGAGACCAGCAGACCAAGCATCAACCAACAATTTACAGCGACAGAGGAGTTGGAATAACCAGAGAGGGGAAAGGGGGGTGGGGGGCGGGGAGTGGGAGGGGGAGAGTGGTACAGAGAGAGCCAGCATAGGAATAACTACACGTATGACTAATGTTGCGTGAAATTTTAAAGAATAATATCCTTTTTTAAAAAATACTTAGAAACCATTTATCTGATGAGAGATTTGGAATTCAGAATTTATAAAGAACTTTTGCTAAAACAAAGTAAAAATGGGGGGATGGGGTAGGGAACAAGGGGCACAATACAACCATGCATGCAATCATGGCCAACATTGTGCGATAACTACAAAATAAAAAGTAAAAACAATATAAAAAGACAAAAAAATTCTAGAAGCACCCTTACTAGTCAGTACTACTAGTCAATAATTATGATTATCCAATTTAAAACTGAGTGAGACTTGAAATGACAAAAAATGGAAAGATAATATACAAACGCCAATCTCATAAAATGGCCTTTATTCTTATTTTTTTCTAAATTTTAAATATTTTTATTTTGTGATTATCACACAACATCGGTCATGTCTGCATGGTTGCACTGCACCCCCCATTTCCCACCGTACCCCGCCTCTGGTAACCCCAACTCCCCTCGCTGCAAGCTGTTGGTCTGTGTTTGGCCGATTGACTTATCTTTTTATTTTCTAACTCTGTCCTTTTTTCCCCAGGTGTGGACTTGCCCTCCTGGACAGCAACAGATAAAGCTGCCCAGGTCTCCAGGAGTAGCTGAGGCAGATAGTCAGGCCGAGCATGTTGGGAACTTGTAGGGCAGATGTGGTGGCTTCTCCAGGATCCTTTCTGGCATCTGTCATCTGTTGCTGGTTCTGTGGTTTCTGGGTTTGGGGCTGCAACTCCCAGCTGAAAGCAGTGAGGTGTTCGCTGCTGGGGCAGATTCCCCAGGTGGTTGGTCGAACTCCTCTCCTCTCTCTTATCAGCAGTTCTGCCATGGGGTTATAGCTACTCCTGGTGGCTTTTTTTCCCCATTGATTGGCAAAGGAGGGAGCCTCTTAAATGCTGCTCATTGCTATGGGCCGGGGATTTGATTCCCCAGTGTCAGTGATGATGCAGACAGGAATCTGTGACAGGTTACCTCAGTTGCTGGCGTCACCTTCCTGTCTCGTTGGTTCCGACACCATACTTGTCACACCCAGGTTGTGGGTGCATCCAGGACCTATTAGTTCCTCTCCTCTGCATTATAACTGCTGCTGGAGAGACTGATTCTTCATCCCTAGTGCAGGTCTATTGAGTTTGTAGTAACTGTAAGGGGACCCCCCCTCCCACCTGGAGGCAGAGGCCAGCTTCCCCAGACTGCGCTCTCTGGACCCGGAGTCCCCAAGACCCTGAGGTCCTGGTGGTATAGGACTCACCCTTGCCCCCCCATGCCTGCCAGCAGCCTCGGCCATGGCAGAGGTGTGCTGGGGCCTGCCTGGTTCAAAAGCAAACAATAAAATCTTTTTTAAAAAAAGATAACATCCTCCAGGAGATTCAACTTCCAGGCAGATGATTAATAAGATCGTTGCATTTCCATAGCAGCTGGGCAGATAGATCATCCCATTCTCCAGACTTTGCTCAAGAGTTTACTGTACCTTAGCAGAACTGAAGCACAGAGCAAGAGTGGGATGGGGGGTAAACTTGAGGGAAGGATGGGCACAAGAGAGCAAGATGATGGCTCACAGTGATAAGGAGGTGGGAGAACTTCAGGGTTGACAATGATGTAATATGTGTGTGTATGCAATCAATTTTAAAAAATAATTATTTTTTAAATTGGAAAAAATTTAATGTGCTGTAGTTGACCCCTTAAAATACATATGATTTTAGTTGTTATAATATTTGAGTGTGTCTGGTCTCTATCAAGAAAGGCTGACCATGAGTATGGTTTAATAACTAGAGCAAAACATGACACCATTGTCTGCAAATTTCGCTCCCAGTAATCAGAGCAACACGTAAAATGAGGGGGACTCTGGAAAATCAAATATTGTACCTTTTCTGAGCAGATAAAACCCACGGCAAGAGCCAACACTGCTTTGCTCTTCAGTCACAGGGTCTATTCCCCTTAGAGCAATGAACGACCATGCTGTAATATTACATAAATAAAATGAAACTATTTGGCAAGTAGAGTCCTGGGCAATTGTTTTGACCTCATTTTGTCCCATACCTTAAAAGTCAACCAACCTTCCAGTTAAACTCTAACCCAATCAGGTGGAGAAGCAGACAAATATTTGAAAGCCAAAGTAGCAGTAAGTTCCCGTGGCAGTCTTTCCCGCTGCCTACACAATCCTATGACTACCCACATGTCCCAGGAAGGACTAGTAGGAGGTCCTGTACCCTCTGTTCTGAAGCCCCAAAGGGCAACATAATCAAACTTCTGAGCACACCAGACCTAACCTTGAAGATGCTAAACGCTAAATCATTTGTAGCAATTAAAGGGAAACATATTTTTCTAGCCAACTGTAGCTCTGTTTATCAAAGGCAGCCACTGGGTCCAAGGCCAAGCCTGTGCAGGAGTTAGGAGGTACAGAAGGAAACGTATCCCCTAATTATGGTTAAATGATCAAGGTTTTGGGTAGATGGTGCACCATCTCTTTCATTTCTCCTCTTCTTTGTGCTTTATTCCATGATGAATACGTACTCCTTAGTAATCAGAATATGATGGACATTTTATGTATTATGTATATACATGGAGAAAAGCTAATCTTTTCAATAACCCCACTCTATAAATCTATAATAAGGAAATTAGTTGTGGGAAAAGATATGTTAGATGGATGACAACAATAACTAGATGTAGAGATAAATGATAGTAAATAAAAAGGTATACATTCATAATTACATGAATAGCACAAAAAACTCTGACAATGAAAAAATGCTCCATCTACAGCATGAAATATTTAATCACAAAATATTTTCACAATATAGTAATATAAAATATGCAAAATAATTTAGTAGCACTTTAATGACCTTTTAATCTATCAGTTAAAAAAATATATTTTCAAAGATGATACCAAATTTGGCATAAGTGCATGTTAATAGTCTACATAGGTATAATCTTTTTAAAAGGTCACTGGAAACAAGCATAAAATGCCTTTGTCCCAGTAATTACATGAAAATATTCTCACAAGAATAAAAGTAGAGATGTGCAAAAAGAATCATTTCTATGAATGTTAAAAACATTGTGTCTTTCCCTGTAAAATGAAAAACTATAAGTAACTCACATTTACAACAATTTCTAGTTAAATAACCAGAAATAAATATATTTAAATAAATATATGCTGGTAGATTTATGTAATTGACTACAGTGCAGCCTTTTAAAAATGCGATAGAAGATCATTAAAGAGTATGGAAAATACACTGTGTCAAGTTAAAAAAAACTAATTTCAAAATAGTATGCAAAATAGTTTAGAAGACTGGAAGGGTATATACATAAAAATATTGAATTACTTCTGGTTGGTGGTATTATAGATCCTTTTTGTTTTAATGTGTATGATTTTCTCCTTCCCCAACATTTAAAAAAATATATATAACATTTTAATATCAGATTTAAAACACTTTACTCATATTTTATTATTTCAAAAAAGTAAACTACTAGATTGTACATGGGACATGATTCTGTGTGTAGTCACAAAAATACATATACTGGGGGGAAGTCACCAAAATATTGATAACATTTATCTGAGCAGTTGGGTTCTAGTTCTGGGGAGCAAACAGGTTCACTCTGCCCACTCCCCCCACCCCAATCCTGAATGCAGTTATAAGACCTGGATAGATAGAGTTCAAGGGTAAACAATTTAAGGGCTCTGAAAAAAATAATGAGTAGCAGGAGGGTTGGGGAAGAAGACTGGGAAGATTAGAACCGGAAGCACCGGAAGCACATATGTCTGAATCAATGAAGAGTGCACCATGTTTTTAACTCCAGTCTACCTTTGTCTGGACCCTGAGGGGTGAGGGTGACAGGGACCAGCAGCAGAGTGGAGCTAAACATGGGCAGCCAGGAGAACCCTTCCATCTCAGGATCTAGGGGTTGCCAACAGGTGTCCTGGTAGTGATCATGGTGGCCAAGGGGGTCAGCTGATGCTTACAAAGCTGAGGAACTGTGTTCCCCAAAGAATAAGGCAGAGCACTTGCTTTTCTCTCCATGTCCTCCTAGTGCAGGTCCTGCAGGTAGACACAGTTATGGGACAACATAGCAGAGCAGGGTAAAACAAAGCCAGTGTCCCAGGGGAGTACCTAAAGGAAGACATCCCCACCCCACCCCTAGGCCCCCCCAAAACTGGCAAGTATAAAAGAAGTCACAGGGATAAAGGAGCTTGAAAAATCAGTCCCAGAAGCTGTGGAGAATCCCTGGACTCACCACCAAGCAGCACAGACAAGGACCTAATCCTAATTGCATGACCATGACCTTGAGCACTAAACTAAGAGAGAAACCACCCCCCAAGTATCAGACTTGATGGGTTCACATGAGATGGTCTGCACAGCTCTCAGAGCTTTGAAGGAAGCCTCCTTTATGGCATTGAAACTACAACCCACAAAAGGTTTGTAGTCAGAGCCCAAATGGATCAATTGCCTTCTAAAAGAAAATCGCCAAAGCCCGCAGATGTGATGCACCCAGTCTCAAAAAAAGAAAATATCTGACATATAATTACTTTACCTAGGGAGACCTAGGAAAATCCCCCCTTCCATGTGAAAAGACCAGTCAGAGATAGCATGGATGTTGAAATTATTAGATAAAAACTGAAATAGCTATTGCAAAAATTCCTCCAAGTACAGGAAAACATTCTTGAAATGAAAAGAATGCAACAAAGTGTCAGTAAAGGCTGAAAGATCAATGGTAAAGTAAAAGGAAAATTTCAGACAACAAATAACTCATCAAAGGGGCTGAATAGCAGAATGGAGATGAACCAGGAGTTAGTGAACAAAAAGATACATGAATGGAAATTCGATGATTTGAACAACAAATAGAAAAATAGATTCAAAAATAAGAATGAATCTGTGGGTTAAGTGACCTGTGGGTCACCGATCTTCCAGAAAAAGAATTTAAAAGAATGTAGTGTAAAAAAAAATCTTTTTTTAGTAATGGCTGAAACCTTCCTGAATTTCATGAAAGACACAAAGCTACTAATTCAAGAAACTAAGCAACCCCAACAGGTCAAACCTAAATAAGTCTGCAGCTGAATAGATCACAATTACACTGCTGAAAACCTAAGACAAAAAGTTTTAAAAGCACCAAGAGAAAAAAAACGGTGCACTCCTTTAGAGAAAGGTAATTTGAATACCTTTAGATATGGCCCCAGGAACCCTGGAGGCTGGAAAGAAGAGAGCACTATTTTTTAAGGCTGAGAGGAAAGAACTGTCAGAATTCTATATGCAGGATAATATCCCTCAGGATGGAAGACATTCTCAGATGAAGAAAAACAGAAACCTTGTTAATGAACCTGCTATGAAAAAATAGCTAAAGGAAGTTCTTCAGACAGCAGGGACACCATCAAAAGGAAACTTGGATCTTTAGGAACAAAGGAAGAGAAACAAAAATGGTAAATATAATAGACTGTAGACCATTGTTCTCCTTTTGAATTCTTTAAAATACGCTGGGTAGTTGAAAATAAAAAGTATCACATTGTCTGATGGGGGTTTTGTTGCTACACATATATGTAAGAGTACTTAGCATATGCGGAGTTGAGGAAAAGGAATTATCTGGACATGGTACTAGAATAAGAACTTAATTTAATGGAAAAACATTCATTCTCTGAATGTGAATTAGGAGCAGGGACTTGTATCCAAAGACCTGTGCCCCCAAAACCTACTAGAACCCAATTTCATTCTTGAACCTTCTTGCTGGCTCCATTGATACTTAATCAAGTCTTTCTCACTTCCTTGCATGGCACCACCTTAGCATTAGATTTATAACATGAGGGGCCTCACAATAAACAATAACTAGTGGTAATAATAGTACTAGCAAGCATTTATTATCATCTGGTACCAGATATAATACTAAGTATTCATTCTAATTTTTTCCAAATCTCTGTAGAATCGATAATATTACACTTGACAAAAGAGGAAAAACAGGTTCCATGTATTCCATCTGCTTTAGTCACAAAAATAAGACTTAGGAGGCGCTGCCAAATTGTGTCTACCCTGGAGCAGCTTCTGATTTCAAAGAATCGGAGCTAAAATAACCTTAGTTATGCTTTTCTACTTTATTTTGACTTGTTTTCTTTTTACAGTAACATTGGTTGACAACACTGCATGATTTGGCGGTGTTATAAGCACATCACCCCCACCACCAGATGATCTCAAAGTCCCTTCATAAATGATTGGGTTCCCTCCCTACTATGCTCCCACCCCCACTCTCTCTGACCCTCTAATAACCTCAATTCTGCAGTCTGATTTCTAGGGTTTGTTTTGATTCAGTTTTGTCGGTTCCTTTGTTTTATTTTTCTATATTCCACATGCATGAAATCATTCGGTATTTGTCTTTGTCCTTTTGACTTAGTTCATATTGCATAATTCCCTCCAGTTCCACACATGTCACACATGGGAAGACTTGTACTCCATCCTATAGACATACCACAGTTTCTTAATCCATTCTCCTGTCCTTGAGCACTTAGGTTGTTTCCATAATTTGGCTATTGGAACTAGAGCTGCAATATAGGAGTGCATGTCTCTATTCACATGAGCATTAGAGACCCAGAAATAGAACTGATCATATGGTAGATCTATTTTGAATATTTCAAGAAGTCTCCATATTGTTTTCCAGAGGGGGCTGGTCTACACTCCCACCAACATGTTTCCGGTCCTTCTGATGTCATTCTCATTGCAGTCAGGTGACGTCACACTCTCAGGTGGTTTTGATTTACTTCCCTAACGCTAAGTGATATTGAACATTTTTTATGTGCTCCCAGCTACCTGCACATCTTCCTCAGATATGTGCCTGTTTAGATCTTCTGCCCATTTTCTTGAGGGTTGTTGTTGCTGAGTTGTGACTTCTTTGTAGATCTTAAACCGTCACCCCTTGTCAAAAGCTATGCAGCTAATTCTTCCCATTTAATAGGCTCCAGTTTCATTTTGATGATAGTTTCTTTCATTGCTCAGAAGCTTTTTACTTCAGTGAAGACCTACTTTATTTTTTGCTTTTGTTTTCTTTGTTGTTCAAGTTAAATTTCTGAAGACATCCCTGAAGTCAATGGTATGGAATGTTCAACCTGTCTTTTTTCCTGTGTGTTTTCTGGTTTCCAGTCTTACATTCAAGACTTTAATCCATGTTGAGCTAATTTTTATGTGAAAGAATGATGTGATTCATTCCTCAGCATGTGACTGTCTAGTTTTCCTAGCAACTTTGTTGAAGAGAATTTCCTTTCTCCATTGTATCATCTGGAATCCTTTGTCACAGATGAACCATCACATAAATGTGTTTATTTCCAGGCTCTCAATTACATTCCATTGGTTTGTGTGTCTACTTTTACTCTAATACCAGACTGCTTTGAATATGATATATGCCTCCGCATTAATCCTCTACTTCTTTAACTTCAAAATGGAATTCAACCCACGAGAAAGGACAAGCCAATAAAAGGTTTGTAAAACAGTGTCTCTTGATTCTGGCTCTTAAACTTCTTCCTGGTTGCCAAATATCACCCAGGAAAGGCTGAGCAGACTGGAGGCTGTTTTGTGCAAATGGCGGGGCCATTCTAGACTCTGGCTGAGATCAGAATGAAACAATTTAGGTTTCTGAGCACCAATACCTTCCACCGACCTTGCTGCTGGAGGCTTATTGTGATTTTTGTGCTGCAGCACATTCCAAGTTCAAAGTAAGATGCATCTATCTTAGCAATGCAGGGTGGAGAAAAATCAATTTCTATGATAAATGATGTGATTCTGGTCTCACCTTGGGGCCGAGTGGGCAGCTCTCTCAGAGCGCTGTACCTCCACCCCTAACAGGTGGTGAAGGGCTTCTTCCTTGCAGGGTTTCAGGCCTGACTGCAGTGCAAGGGAAAGAACATTACCCAGCCACACCCCTAGAATACCTTCTGGGGTCAGAACACAGGCACGAAATTCATATTAAAATCCTCTCCTTGGGAGCAGGTGAGGCCTGCTCTCTACTGGGGGACATGGGACAACTTGGTGGCCCTTTCTGCAATCCCAGGGCCCCACCCCCCGCCTCCTATGAGGTTCAGGAGAGGAGAGCTGGTAAATTGCTAGGGGTGGACTAGGGAGGGGGTCCTCCTCTGGTTCATTCCCACCTCAGTCTGTGCTCACTTTGAATAAGAAAAGCAACAGCTGGGCGTAGTGGTGCCTGCCTGTAATCCCAGCTATTTGGGAGGTTGAGACTAGGAATCACTTGAGTCTGCAAGTTCGAGACTACCCTGGGCAACATAGCGAGACCTACTCTCAAAAAAAAATAGCCAAGCATGGTGGTACACTCCTGTAATCCCAGCTACCTGGGAAGCTGAGGCTAGGGATCACTTGAGTCCATGGGTTCGGGACTACCCCAGGCAACAAAGCAAGACCTAGTCTCAAAAAAAGCCTCTGAACACACCCATCACCTGCCCAAAAAGAGTATGGTGAGAACCCTAAGATACAAGACTGTGTAAGACTAGAGTGAAGACATGTCACCAAGTGTCTTCAGCATTTCTGGTCTGGGGCTAACCTCCCCATCCAGAGACACTTTTAATGTAAGCAAGGCGCTCCCCACTCCTAATGGGGAGGAAAACCACAGAGAAGTGGCAGTGGCCCATGGAGAATTGCGAACCCTGACAGAGAGGGATGAGTCAGTCCAACCATCTGCTGAGGTCTGTCCCAACCGGGGAACGCCCCCTCTGTGACTGGTTGGGAGATGGCTCCCAAAGCCAGATGCCAGAGCTACAAGGCCTGGGGACAGACATCAGGATGAATGAAGAGACAGCCAGTAAGAACAAGGAGGCACTGAAACCAGAGATCATAAGTGTCCGGAAAAAAGAGACCATCTCCTCCACCACAGGAAACGCCACAAAGAAGAAGCCTGGAGAGCCACTCCACACACCTGCCCTGCCCGAAGTACCCGGACATGCTCAGAAGGGGCACCGGCCCCAGGGTTATCCCTGGAGATCTGGTCAGCCTGGTCCGCAGTCCCCTGGGAACGTGGGGCTTCACCCAGGAGGACAGTGCTTCCGAGAAGAAAAGAGACCAACGGGCCAATCATGGCCCAACAACTGACAAGGAGAAAGGAACTGGGGGGACCAGAGGGGCGACCAGGAGAAGGGGAGGGGGGCGGACCATGCCTGAAACACTAAAAAAGTAAATATTAAAAAAAAAAAAAATCCTGGGGGTCGAGCCTGGGACCTTCCCAGATCGACAGGCACACAGATCTCCCGCGGGCAGAGAGCCCGCAACCTCTGCAGCTATGCCAGGATGGCGTGGTCGCCGCGTCCCCCACGCACCAGCTCCACTCACCTCGAGGTCCCGGTGGGGTGGAGCTGGGGTCAACCCCGGGAGCTGCCAGACCGGGCCTGGCCGGTGCACGGTCCCCACCGCACCTCTGAGCCCTGTGAAGAAGCAGGGGGGTCTGGATGGGGTGGAAGGGGGCGGGAGCACGGGGGTGGTCCACCACTGACCCCTCTGGGTTTGCCTCCACTCCTGAGAGCCCTAACCAGAAATAACTATCTCAAGACAACTATTCATCCACAGAAACCAAATGGGTGAGGTACTAGAGGAAAGACCCTAAAATTGTGCTTCCCAGGCAGGACTCAAGGGAAACAGGGTGAGAACCAGCGAGCACTGAACTGAGAACAAACAAAATAGGATGCCTACAATGTCACTGAGGAGCTGTGAACAGAAACCTAGCACAGAGACGCTCTCAATAAGGGCACTGCACACTTCACTTAGAGGGAAGAGGCTTGCCAAAAGCAGGGCACGGTGGCTCGTGCCTGTAAACTTCAGCCTATGAAGCGGCTGGGGCTAGGGATCGTGGTTCATGTCCTGTCAGGGCAACACAGCGAGACCAAGTCCCAAAAAAACAGTTGGGCATGGTGGCACGCACCTGTAATTCCAGCTACCTGGGAAGCTGAGGCTGGGGATTGCTTGAATCTGTGCTACCCTGGGCAAAATAGGAAGACCTAGTCTCAAAAAAAAATTTTTAAAGGAGGCTTGCAGTGGCCCCACAGCAAAGCCCCAAAGGAGGAGACCTACCATCAGCCGATGGCTGTCCATTCGAGGATCTGCTTTGGGGGTCAAGCCCCCAAAGCCAAAGACCCGAAGCATGACTGAAGGAGCAGCAAAATGTTGCAGAAACTGAAGAGACGAGACCCACCAAGAAACAAAAATCAATCATACAAGCCAAAGTTGCTCCAAGCGGCCTACCAAGGCGAAAGCAGCACAGGAAAGATAAACAGCAGCTCTACCAAGTCCCAGGAAACTGCACCTTCACTAAGGATGAGGAAATGGATCCAGAAAAGAAAGAAAAAGAAAAAAAGAAAAGAAAACAAAAAGACTAGACAAACAACAAAAAGAAAGGAGGCAAAGGGACCAGGGGGGATGTGGTGTGGTGGGGTATTCCCATGGGGATCAGCAATTATACAATCAGGTAAAAAAAAAAAAATCCTCCCCTTGGCCCTGCAAAGATGATGGTACTAGAGTAGAAGGCTTGGTGGAGTAGAGTCCTCGTGAGGGGGACTAGTGTCCTTATGAGGACCAGAGAGCTCCCAGCCCCTTTTCCACAGAGTGGCCATTGCCAACCAGGGGAAAGGCCTCCACTCAACCACTTTGGCGCCAGAGGTCTTTGACCTCTCAGGCTCCAGAACTGTGAGCAATAAATTACAGCGTTTTATAAACTGTGGAACATGTTTCAGTCAGTGTGCTGTTTTGTCCTGAGACCAGTTTCCGGCGTGGGGGGAGGGTAGCAACTTTCCCACACCAACGAGCAATTCGCAGGCACCAGCAGAATGTCTGAAAATTCAGCCACCAACCTGGACACAAGGTCGGATTCCACAGTAAGAGTTCAACCTCCCCAAGCCACCCTGCACCAACAGCCAGCTCAGTCCACCAGCTGGGCTTCTGGTCAACGGGTCCCAAATCCCACCCTCAGACTCCAGGTACACATCCCAAGTCCCAGATTACTATACAGGCCTTCCACTGACTGACTCTAAGTTAGGCGTTCCTAGACATCCTTGTCAGGTTTGATTAATTTGCTAGAATGACTCAGAAAGCTCAGGAAACCTGTGTACTCACTGGATCACCAATCTATCACAAAGGAGCCTGAGGACTGTGAATCAGCTGGCAGATGTACAGGGCCCAGTAGAGGGAAAAGGCCCAGGATTTTGGGGCTCTCTCCAGAAACACCATGCTTCCCAAACCCCCAAATGCCCAAGCCAGAAGGTATCTTAAGCCCCTCCTGAGTTTTTTAGAAGGTTTCATTATAGGCATGACTGATAAACTCACTGGTCACTGACAACTCAATATCCAGTTCGCTCCCCTCCCAGGAGGACTAAAAGTCCTACCCTCCATGCAAACTGGTTTCCCTGGCAAACAGCCCGCAACAGGTAGCTCCCCCCACACACACACCAATAAAACACCTCATTTACATAACAAAAGATACTTTACCATTCTCAACACTAGAACAGGGGCTGAAGACAAGTTAACTATATAACTATATATAATGTCGGTCATCTGAATGACATATATATAATTACATGTATATACACACATCTGTAGAATTTATACAAATATATATACATGTATATTTGCCATAAACCACAATATTGCACAGAACAAGTAGCCTAATACATGATCTGATGGAGCTTGCAAAGACCAGGTCTACTGTGTTTGTTACTGAAGTAAGAGCATTTGAACTTGGTGGGGTGCAGACGGTACTCCAAGCTGAGAAGGCAAGAGCCAAGGTGGAGCTGGGTGGCAAGTAGTGGGGAGATAGTGTGATGAGGGTGCAGGGTATAGAGAAAGTCAAAGGAAGAAAGAAGCACACAGCCGCCTGATAGTGACATCTGATGACCAGTGCAAGCATGCTAACCTGAAGTCTGCTGAAGCCCAGAGAGCTAAGAAACAGAGCCCAGTGGTCTAGCTAAACAACTCATGATGGACTCAGTTTACTGGTCTGCAGCCCAGTTTCTCCTTGAATGCTCCTCATTCTGTCTTCCCCATATCAGGCCTTGTACTCCCACCAGTGACAGCCCACCTGGATCACCAGAGCATGTGACGTGTATAGAAACCCTCAACTCCCTGTTAGGGGGCTCAGCCTGGGCATATGAATCTGCTGAGTCAGCGCCGGTGCTGCTACACCTGCTTCTTGCCAGTCCTGGGGTCCTTGTGCCCTGATGGTTCAGCCGGGAACTATCCTCGTTCTCTTTCTCAGATTGCCATGGCCAGGGGTAGTTCTTGTTTCTCTGATTGCCTCGGCCAGGAGAAGTCCTTGTTCCCCTGGTGGCCTGCTTTCAGAAGGTCTGGAGGCAGGAGAAGCAAGGGTCAGAGGCCAGTTCTTTCCTCCCAGCATGCCTTGCACATCCCAGGTGGGGCCATGGAGAGACTTTCTTGGGCTTAGAGAGATCACTGTGTGCAAAGGGCAGAGAGAGTGCTGGGCGGGCCCCTGTGCACAAACCGAAGAGGCCTGAGGACAGGCAGCAGCTGTGTGGAGAGGCCGGATTCTGGCGTCCACGGGGAACGTCACACACTGGTGGATGTGGGCGTGGGTGTGAGTCAAGGCTGTGGGGACACTGTTCTGGCCTGAGCTGCTGCTGCCCGATGCTGGGCGATAGGAAAGCTTCCTTAATGCCCAGCCCCGTTTTCTCGTCTTTACCATTATAAGCCAACCAGCACCCTGCCACCAACTGACACCCTGAGCTTCCTGGAAAAACCCACCCTCCCCTGGCCGGTGACTTCTGACCTCCCTGGGGCAGAGACAGCCCTCCAGTCTCTCAAGGCATGTAGACAGCCCTGCTTTCCACCTGGTTAAAACTCTTGATCCTGGGCGGGGTACGGTGGCACATGCTTTTAATCGCAGCTTGTGGAGTGAGGGCGAGGCTGGGAATCACTTGAGTCCACAGATTCAAGACCTGCCAGGGCAAGAGTGAGACCTAGTCTTAAAAAATAGCTGGGTGTGGTGGTGCATGCCTGTAATCCCAGCTACCTGGGAAGCTGAGGCTGGGGGTGGCTTGAGTCTGTGGTACCCCAGGCAATGTGAGCCCGCAGTTCCCTGGGCAACAAAGCAAGACCTAGTATCAAATAATAATAAGAATAAAAATAAAACTCTCCTCCTCAGCTCAGAGCCAGGTGGCAGTCACTAAATCCTACTTGGGTGTCTCTGCCCTGAGACTTCCAGGTCAACAGATTGCCCCTCTCCCTCCCTTCTGTCCTCCCAGTACACAGGCGCCATTCACACAGGGTCCCCAGGCCTGTGTGATACGAGGTAATGATGCAGTGGAAAACTGAATAGGTGCCAAAATGCCCTGGTGGGTGGGGTCTGAGAGAAAGACACGTGAGAAGAAGAAATGAGAAGCCCAAAAGGCAAATAAAAGGAAGGAGCAAGGATAGGAGAGAGAGGAAAGAAAAGGGAGATGAGAATGGTGGACTGAGAGAATAGGCCCACGTGGCCTGGCCAGGGGAAACCCCCTGAAAAGTGAGCTGGAAGTGAAAAGGAGCCATGGTGATCGGCAGAAGAGTGACTGGTGTGGAGAGTGTGGCACCGCAGTAAGATGGCATCGTGAGCTGGTACCTGGAAATGGCCAGGGATTTGGAAAGCTGGTTTGTACATCAGCAACTGTGGAAGAAATATGAAGAGCCTTGGAGAAGCAGAGCAGCTCGGGACACTGGAGAAGAAGCAAAGAGAAGATGCTGGAGAAAGACTGGACTTTGCCAGAGTGCCTGCCTCAGGTTTGGAGGGGCAAAGGGCACCATCTTGGACATGTGTCTTTGGGAACTTTTGGACTGAAAATTTTGGGCTAAGATAACTGGCCATTGTGGCTGTGAGGACTTTTCATTTCCTGGTTAATTCCCCTTGTTAAAAAACCCTGTTGTTGAACTGCATTTGAGTGGCAACTGCTATGTGCAGGGGAGGGAACCTGAGCAGCAGAAGCCACATTTTAAATAGTTTTTGTTCCCTGTGACTTGCTAGTTGGCAGCTTCTGCCCTTCTCGTCCCGGTATCATGTGGACACCAAAGGCTAAGGCCTTGCTGTTCCTTCAGAGCCCATGGCCGCCTCTCCACACTGGGGGATTCCACTCTGACTGGTTCCAGTCTAGAGGCAAATCATGGTGGGGCAGATCTTGAGGTGGATAAAATCCTCCTGCCAGATGATACTCTGCCTCAGAGTCTGGCAGATTCCTGTCAGCACCAGGAGCCAAGAGAACTAGGAATCAAGCATCCATACCAAAAGGCATTTCTTTGCTCAGCAATTTCCAACTCAAAGGGCAATCTTAAGACAACCCAAGAATGCTTTCGAATCCAGCCATTGTTTGTGAGCATTTCCTCTGCCTCTGACTTGCCCTCTCTCGCCCTTCAGACCTTCATTTTTCTCCCCCTTGCAGCTGAGAGCATTAACAGGTTTGGCTCTCTGCCACTGTTTTGTTGGCCTTGGTCTGGAAAATGAGAAGCCAGAGTCCTGCTTCAAACACCAAGCAGGAGACACGGGCTGTGTGAAACTGGTGTGCGTATTCAGTCACTTTCAAAGCTTGTTACTTTTGCAGCCCCGAGCTCAAGAAATGAATTCAGAAAGAAAATGAAAAAAAATAACAAAACAGATAGCAGGAGTGTGGTCTCCCCGAAGAAGGGCCGTCAGTGAAACCGATTAGGACAGCTCTGTTCAGTCTCAGCTCACGAACTTCGCTTTACCTTAGAAAAGCCCTTCAGCACAGCACACACACATGCACGCACGCACATGCGCACACACAGAAGACACCCTGGAAATTCAGAGACCGTCGCCATGAAAGAAGGAAGCTTGCTTCCTTCCCTGTTTAAGTAATAATCTCTGGGGATTTGATTTCCCAAATTTATAGCTCCCCCAAATTAAAGAAGAAATAGAGAACATAAACAAACCAATCACAAGCAGCAAAATTGAAGCAGTCATCAAAACTCTCCCTAAAAACAAGAGCTCAGGACCTGATGGTTTCACAAAGGAATTCTACCAGACATTCAAAGATGAGATAATGCCTGCATTACTAAAAGTTTTCAAATAAATTGAGAAAGAAGGAAAACTTGCAAACACATTCCATGAAACAAACATCACTCAACCAAAACCAAATAAAGACAGCACCAAGAAAGAAAACTATAGCCCAATTTCCCTAATGAACATGGATGCAAAATTTTAAGCAAAATCCTGGCAAATCGAATCCAATGATGCATAAAAAGTATTATTCACCATGACCAAGTGGGATTTATCCCAGGGGCACAGGGATGGTTCAACATCCGGAAATCAATAAACATTATCTACCACATCAACATGGTGAAAAGCAATAGCCATACGATCATATCAATAGATGCAGAGAAGCATTTGATAAAGTCCAACACCCACTCATGATAAAAGCACATGAAAAATTGGGGATCAAAGGAACATACCTCAACATAATAAAAGCCATCTATGACAAACCTACAGCAAAAATCATTCAAAATGGGGAAAAACTAAAATCATTTCAATTAAGATCTGGAACCAGGTAAGGATGCCCACTCTCTCCACTACTTTCTAACACTGTTCTGGAAGTTCTAGCTAGGGCAATAAGGCAAGAAAAAGACATAAAAGGAATACAAATAGGGAAAGAAGAACTGAAGTTATCATTATATACAGATGATATGATTCTCTATATATAGAGAACCCAAAAAATCCACAGAAAAAGTACTTGAAACAACAGACAAGGTGGCCCATTACAAAATCAACACACGGAAGTCTAGTTTAGCATCTTCTGAAGAAGTCTTAGGTGGAACAAGCCACCCAGTTAGTTATCCCGGGCCTGCAAGATGGGTCTTCAGAGATATTTCTGTTACTGAATCTCAGGAGGAAAGAGGAAAATTTCAGAAGCTGCTCCCGGTGCCCTTGTGAAAACAGCCTGTGATGCCTGTGATTCCTTACAGAGGTGGTAGTGTGTGAGCGCCAGAGGAAGGGGAGGTTCCAGGTTCCCTGAGGAGCTGAGCAGCCACTGAAGGCGAGAGACACTGGAGGAACTTGGGGAAGAAGGGAGGAGAGAGAAGGCCTGGAGAGGCACATGGAGCAGACACTTGAAGAAGCCACAGTTGTTTCTTGGCCTTGGCGTTGTACCAGGGACGTGGAGGCCATGGAAGGACCCACGTAAGAGAGACTTGCGTGAGACCCACAGGAAGGCTGACAATGGCAGCCTGTATCTTGACTTGTATTAGGATTTTGCCTTTTTCCTTCCAGACTTGCCTAGCCTCTTCTGCCCCTTTCCTACAGTTCCCTCCCAGAGATGCCCTCCACTCGTGGCAAGCTCTTGGGCCTCAGTGGTCCTGCCCAGAGCCAACCCTCTTTCCCTGGGCATTTTCCCACAAGGGGTTCAGTAACTTCAGCTGTTTTATGGGGAAACTACTTTAACTGGTCTTTATTGCATACTGACTGCTCAAGTTCTTTTTGGCCGACGTCCTTATGTGCTAAGTGTATGGTTTGTCTTTATGGCAGCAGATGCAGCACCCAGAGTTTGCAGATTTGGGGGTCCTGGGGTGCCCCCTCCCCACTTGTGCTAACAATTTTTTTTGAGATTAGACCTCGCTATGTTGCCCAGGGTAGTCCTGATCCTGCGGACTCAAGTGATCCCCAGCCTCAGCCTCCCAGGTAGCTGGGATCACAGGTACCCATCACCATGCCCGGCTTCTTTTTTCAAGACTTCTTTTTTCACTATGTTGCCCAGGGTAGTCTCAAACCCGTGAACTCAAGTGATCCCCAGCCTCTTACCTCTCAGCGCTTCGATTACAGGCACATGCCACCATGCCTGGCTATGCTAACAATATTTCTCTACCTGCCTACACCTTTTAAATGAGGAAATGAAGAACTTGAAGCCGTCACAAATCTGAAGAGCCATGACTCCAAGTTCACCAGAATCCTGCATGAAAGTCCTCAAATGATTCCTGTGCACCTCAGGAAGCGGAATCCTAACTTCCAGCCAGCACCACTCACCAGCTGGCAGAGAAGACAGGGAAAGGCATATTCTCAAAACCCTGGTGGTCATGACTGTCATATCCTGTCTGCTTATCTTGCAAGAAGAGAAGGCTGGGCTTGCAACAATGCAACAAAAAATTACCCCTTTTAGACAAGGGGGAGAACATGACTTTTCATCAGGTGACAAGATGCGTTTCAGAGACTAGACTCCTCAAGAGCACGAGCCCTCACTCGGGATATGAAGGTGACATGTCACTGCCCCACTGGACAACAGCCTTGGAAGACGGAGCCAAGATGCCGGACTCATGGTTAGGCAGACATTCAGAAACAAGGAGTGCTCTGGACTCAGATTTGACATGCACCATGATTTAGCAGAGAGCAGTGCATCAGACACCACCAACCTGCATTTCCGGTTTGTTCCTCAACCTCTGAACACTGTCCCAAACCCCATGCTCAGGGAGACTGGCTTGAGAGCCAGGCCTCTCATACCAGGTGACATGTATTAAAATGATTTTCTCAAAGCAGATGGACTGGTTTTGTGCCATCAGGTAGCAGGCCCACATTCAGCATCCCGGTCACCCCAATTCTTCAAGAACCCAGTCACATCCTACATCTCCTTGGGAAGGTCTGTAACCCCAGCCCAGTCCTTTCAGATTTTTTTAAATCCTGGTAGCTGTTAGCCCCCGTCCTGACTGGCCTGGGAAGCCTGGTTCACCCAGGTTCACCCAGGGACTCCAGGGTTCCCCAGGTCCTGAGATGCTGCCCCGAGATGAGGAGTACCCCCTCACCTTCTACTCAGGACACAAAAGCAGTGAGGAGAAATTCTACTCTACTAGTGCAAGAGAAGGGATGCTCAGAGCTCTGCATAGGGTAAGCTACTCATTTTAAAACAGGAGAAAGTAGATGCAATTGAACTTGCTTGCATATATATACGATTCGTCTCAACGAAGACAGGAGAAATGAATTGCACTGCGTGGCGCTGAAGAGGAAGCCATGCATCTGCGGTTTCTGAGTTCTGGAACACAGGAACGCATCCCCTATTCAGAATGAAGCAATTTGACGCACTTTAAAACACAGGTATTTATTTCTGGACATTTTTATTTACCATCATGTCAAGGCTCACTCAGCCAGGTGGGAGTGAGAGGTGTCCCTGCGAGGACACCGATCCATACTGCACACCAGTCTTCAGGGCTCCGTGTCAGCGCCGTGGACCTCGGGAGACAGGTGGAACCAGAGGTGTGACAGCCAGGTGTGGGCAAGTGTAACACACGCACACACACACACACACAGCTTCTGTCTTGCTAGGACACCACCTCGGGAACTCATTTGTAAACACTTTTAAGAAAATGCCTTCTCTTAAGCAGGACGTGGTGTGGCGCGTGCCTGTCGTCCAAGCACTAGGAGGCAAGAGGTCTGAGACCGCTTGAGTTCACGAGTTCAAGACTACCCCGAGCAACATAGTGAGCCTTGGTCTCGAAAAAGCATCTGGGCGCCATGGTAGGCGCCTGTAATCCCAGCTACCTGGGAGGCTGAGGCTGGGGATCACTTGAGTCTACAGTACCCCGGGCAACACAGCGAGACCTAGTTTCCGGGAAAAAAAATGTCTTTTCTTAAAGAAGCTTTTTTTATCTTCTCTTTTCCACGCAGCCATATATGCACAGGCATCTATTTCCTGGCCGTGGACTGGCAGTGGAAAAGGTTGGAAGCCACTCATTACCCACAGCTACAAATGCAGCTGCAAAACTCTACTGAGTTCTTAAGTCACCTGAGGGGCCCTTCATCCGGGAGATGGTGTCCTCTTCAAACAGGCATGGAGCATGTGTAGGGAGACACCCTGGGACCACAGAGGATGAGCGAGCAACAAGCCTACGGAACACCCAGCAGGCCAGCAGTTATGCAGTCTGCTACCTGGTTAACAGGAGACTTTTGTCATTTGATTGCATGTGCGTGTATATGTATGCATTTATATATATACATATACTTTTCACATCATTGTCTTCCCCCGGGTTCTCCCACCACCTTATCACCCATTAACCATCTTAATCACTTGTGCCCATCCCTCCCCCGATTTTTCCCTCCATCCACTCTCTTGCTCTATGCTTCAGTTCTGTTGGCGGTTTTAAATTATTGTTCATTTGTTTTCCCTGTATCCTTCATATAAGTGAGACCATCCCATATTTCTCTTTTTCTTTCTGGATTACTTCCACTAACATGATTCCTTCTAGCTCCATCCATGTTGCTGCTGTTGACATGTTTGACCTTTTGATGGCTGAATAATATTCCATTATGTACACAGACCACAACTTTCTGACCCATTCGTCTGTTTGGGGGCATTTGGGTCATTTCCATGTCCTAGCAATTGTAAATAGTGCTGCAATAAACATAGGAGTACAAGTGTCTATTTGAATGAGTTTTTTTAATCCTTTGGGCAGATTCCCAGTAGTGGGATTGGCTGGGTCAAACAGTTGCTCCATTTTCAGTAGTTGGAGGGTCCTCCACACAGCCTTCCATAATGACTGAACCAGGCTGCATTCCCACCAGCAATGTAAAAGTGTACCTTTCTAAAACAAAATCAAGCTCTCCATTTTGTGGATTTTATGAAAAATGATTAGTCAGAGGTAAAGTCAGGCATAGTAGAGGATCTGGAGGATCTGGGATGATTTCTGTTAAAAGCAGGTATTTCGTGACATGAAATACTCTGACCAAAATGATCATTTTATCTAAACCAATGTTAGTCCAACCTTTGAGGCAAAAAAATCAGCCAAATTTGATTCACCAAACCATTAAATTGCTCATTAAACTTTTGCCACTGACCTGGGAGAACAGGAAATCATGTTAACATTGTAGGATGTTCTCATTGTTTGCTTTAATAGCTGTAATACTTTCAAAAGTCACATACTGCTAATGGAGCCACCTCAGCCTTTCAAGACCTATTCGGGCACAAACTGCATTAGCTTGAGGTCTCAGCTGATTCATCAAGTCATGGAATTAACTCTGCCAGAAGTCAGGACACCACAGAAAAGAGACTTCCATTTTTCCAAATACTGGAAATGATGCTGGCAAGCCCTAGAATCACTAAATCAGATACGTCATCTTTTTGTATTTTCAGAATGGGCTCTGATGCTTTAAGAGGCAAATCTATCCAAATTTATAATAATGCAACTGCTGGTGGTCAATTGCAGCACTCGGGCACTGTCCAGACGCCACTGCCTCCTAGTGGTGAGACCTGGCACTACTTGTTTTTCAAACTTTGGGACTCATTTATTGAAGAGCAGGATGGAAGACCCCAGGTCATTCCCCATATGCTTCCAAGCTCGAAGACACTGCTGCCTGTAGACATTCTAGTCTTATTACTGTGTGGCATATTTACATTGGCCCAAGATTTCAGAGTTAGGCTTTCATCCATTCTTAAGTCAACAAAAAGCACTGATCTCTCGGCCCCTCTACATGCCGAAGCCAGTTGGAGACGGAGGTGGGAGGACAGACTCTGCCCTCTCTCCTTCCCACCCCCAGGAAAAGTGTGGAATCCGTGTAGCACACACAAATAGCTCAGCCCATGAGCAACGGAACTCCAAACCGAGATCCTCCTGCCACGCTGTGCACCCACCAGGGTGCCTTCTCCAAAGAAGCTCCTTTTCCTTCTTCACACAAATGCACAAGAGGCTCGGTGGCCCTGCTCCCAACTCCCTGGGTTTCAGTTTCTAAGAGACTGTGAGATTGATTCCTCGTTTCAGAAAAGCAGTTAAAAAGGTTGTTTCTTACCACTGGTTTTTATTATCCTTTCTTCATGTATCCAGAAGGAGGTTGTTCTCAAAAGGAAGCAAAGAGACAAGGACGCTGCAGACTGTCCGAAGCAGAGAGACAAAGACACTGCAGAGGGAGGAGGCTGGAGCTGAGGCCACACAAGATGAAGCACCTCCACATCCATGCACCCAGGGAGCTCAGACCACACGGGCTTCTTTCAAGACCTGAATTGCCTAGACATGGCAATACGAGCTGCTTCTCCTCATTGCTCAGCTCACTTACATTGCTAGTGATTTGCCAGGCAGGTTTCTGAGTGCACATCATCGGACTGGAAAGTGACCTCTTCCATGTAGGGAAGGCCACCACCCCCTGGATGGGTGGCCCCCACTTTCATCTACTCCTGAGCCACCCAAACCCTGAAAGCAGCACTGGGTCCCAGTGCCATGATTCCAGCAGTGGCTGCCCTAAATCTTGAAGCCAAGGAGTTGTAATGATCTCTGAAGAAACCGAAGTTTGTCTACACCGTCTCCTTCATTGTCAAGGTCACACTGCACCTGGGAGATGTGATCAGCCTAAAGTGAGTGACCATCCTGCCTGTCATTCTGAATTTTCTTAAATAAGACGCAGATATAAATGTAGCCCAAAAACGTAGATAAAGATTACTATAGTAGCCGTTAATAACAGAACTGTGTGCCATCTCACTCGAAACAAGACACTGACCTAACGATGGTTTTCAGACACTGGGCAGGAGCCAGTCGTCTATCACTGATAATCAAATGAGGTGAGCTCGATGGTTGCCCAGCATCCTGCTACCAGGGAAAAGTTTGCAGGCTGAAGTCAAGGAGGGGAACCAAGGCGAACCCAATGCATGACACAGAAGCAGCTGGAATTCCACTTGGAATAAGGTTAGGGTTAGGGTTAGGGTTAGCCACAGATCACAGGGCAGAGTGCAGAGAAAAGAGCTGCACTGAGAACTCAAGAGCTGCCCTCAGAGACACCTGCAGCATCAGATGAGTGTGAAGAAACTACCTCAGATCCAGGAGGCAGGAGTCCAAAGGTGTTCATAATCCAGACACCAAGTATTCAACAGAGGATAGATTCATTGGTGGGCAAAAAAAAGCTGGTGATAAACTGCTGACGTAGTTCACCCTCAGGGTTCTCGAGTAACTTCAAAGTATCTCAAACCAAAGTTCAGGAATAATAACAGGATCCAAAACTTTTCAGTATTCAAAAAAGGCCAACTTTACAAATTATATTTTACATGCTTAAAGTACACATATGTAATAAATTTAAGTGACAAATATTTTATGTAAAATAAAAATGTGAGCTGTAACTACTGTTCAGTGAATCGTAGCATGTTTTTCCCATGGCAATTACAAAACTCAATGTGACAAAATTAGTAATTGTAAGAGAATTCAGCATTAAGAGGAATTCTGTCTGCAAGCCTGCTGTCAAATACTCCAAACTGATATTCCCACAGGTTCTGTGGAGATCATTAGCCAGAGAAGCCAACTTACTACTGACAAGAGGTACACATGACAGGCCTCTCCCCTCTCATTAGAAGCTCATGCCCACACATGTAGTTGAATGTACTTGGAACCCAAAATGGCGCATTCCTTTAAACCACTGAAGGCAGCTTGTCTACACAGAGAAATCATCACTGGACCAACTAAGCCATCAGATCCTAAGACATTCTGAATTTACTTATCTGACAGCGAACTAATTTTTTTAAAAGACGTTGTTGACTAACAGGATGTCTCATTGAAACAACCAATGTGAGCACAGCTCATTCACCAAATGGATGATTAAAGGGGATAAAGCTGATAAAGGGGAGAAGCCATTCACTATATTAGTCAGTAGCTGGTTCTATGAATAAAAGGAAGCTTCAGAAAGCAGTTACTTGCAACATCGCAAAATGTTTAATATGCAAGGCCTTGACCAGAGTTACTGCCATACAACATGCAGATTGCCTAATGCTTAAAAACATATTTGGTAGTAATTGTGAACTCTGGAAAAGCTTATTACCACCTTTCAGTTATACACATATGCGGTATATATGCAAATAAATTTCTCTGAAATAAGCAAAATGACTACTCAACAGTGGCAAGACTACAATGTTTTTATTTTTAATAATTAATTTTTTTATTTATATATAAATTTCACAACTTTGTAATCTCAAGGGTTTGCCCCCCCCTCCCTCCCCTCCCTTCCCCCCCTTTCCCTCCTGTTCATAGTTGTGCGTTTCATTTTGGTGCTTAGCTTGTTTTGACTTTCCTCAAGGCTTTTTTTTTTCCCTATATCCCTTACATTAGTGAAACCATTTGGTTTCTGCCTTTTTCTTTATGGCTTGTTTCTGCTAATATGATTTCTTCTAATACAATGTTCTTTTTATTAAAAACATAGCAATAAGCTATGGCCTGAACACTGCCAAGGAAGCATCCTCAGTGTCCCACATCTCAGTCAGCTTCCCAAGAGGTGGCAACAGCTGCGGAAAGTTTAAGCTTTGAAAAAACTGATGCGTCTCAGAAGCCATTTTGAACAATGAGGAAACACACTCAGACACTGGGGGTAATGAGACCCAAACAACAAAGATCAGAGGCTGAGTTTGTCACATATATCTTAGTGGAGGGGGTGGATTAAGCCATGAATCGAGGCCACGCAAAGCAGACAGAAAAGCTGTGGCCCCAAAAAGTACTGTCAAGAGTAGACGCTAAAAGATCCCGAGTCCACTTACCCAGGAAAAATTCGTAGGTGAGGCCAGGCATGGTGGCGTATGCCTATAGGTGGCAGCCTAGGAGGCCGGGGCCAGGGATTATGGTTTGAGTTCCGCCAGGGGCACGTAACGAGACCTAGTCCCCAAAAAATAGCTGGGTGTGGTGGCGTGCACCTGTAATCCCAGCTACCTGGGAAGCTGAGGCTGGGGACTGCTTGAGTCTGTGGTACCCCGGGCAACGTGAGGGTAAAAATAGTGAGACCTAGTCTCAAAAAAAAAAAAAAATTTTTTTTTCATAGGTGGTGTTAAAGAAGACACTGAAGAACTTCACCTAAGAGACTATTTGGGCAGCATGGGAAAACCGAAGTGAGAAAATCAAGACTAAACAAGGCCGTGGTGAGAGAGGCTTTGCTTCTGTAATCTTTGAGGAACATGATTCTATAGACCAGACTGTTACTGAGAAACACCATCTTGTGTATGGCCACAACCACGAGGTAAGGAAAGCCCTGTCTAAGGAAGAGTTGATCAGTGTGCTGTCCACCCAAAGTAGTTCTGGAGCCTGTAGAGGTTGTTCTAGTGGAAACTTTGGTAGGCAGACTTCAGTAGAAAGCGTGGCTTTGGTGGCGGCCATGGTGGTGGCATATGGTGGCAGTGAGGGTGGCTATAATGCATTTGGTGATGATGGAAGCAACACTGGGGGTGGGAGAGGCTAACAGTATTTTTAGCAACTCCAACAATCAATCTTTGGCCCCAACTAGGATGGTGAAGCCCAGTACTTCACCAAACAACGATACCAACACCCTCTGGTGGTTCTAGCAGTAGTAACTGTGGTGGAGGCAAAAGGTTTTATTTAGCCACCAAGAAACAAAGCTTAGCAGGAGAGCAAGTCAGAGGGGTGACAGGTAGCTACACGTTACCACAGACTTGAGTTCAGCCAAGCAAAGTGGTGGCAGGGCCTCACTACTTACAAGGAAGACATTTCTTAGACAACAGTCGCATGGGCAGAAAACTCAAGGACTGTACTATGGCTGCTTAAGGGGTTATTTTAGTTTCAACAATGTTCTGTGGAAAGTGTGAAGCAATCCAACAAAAGATTTTAATGCTTTTGTTTTGGTTTAGTTTTGTTTTTTTGATTTTTTGTGCCCGTGCTGTTGTTGGCTAAAGACAAAGCCTGGTCATGCCAATGAATAAATAGGTCTTGAAACAACTGTAGAAATCTGTAATAGCAACATCTACTTCATCTTTACTAGTACCATTGATTAGCAGTTCTACTCACATACTCACACTACTCACATACACAGTATCTTCGTTCACATTTAAAAATCTCCCCTCACCACAGTGTGAAAAAGAACATACATGGCTAAGAAAGGTAATATTCTACTATTAACACTCCTGTCAAAATCAGGGAATTCCTTTAGATATTTCCCCAATAGGGCTTTGTCTGGTGGACTCAACCTCTTGATCCAGTTCTTTCAGTGATTTTCATGACTCTGAATTTACATGGTTATCCATGTAGCAAATTAATCAAGAATGAGTAAACTATTATTCTATTTTAACTATGGGAAAATACATCTTAGTCATATGTGAATTTTCCTATAAATTAGAAACTTCATAAAATGTAAGCTAGATTAAATTTTAAAATTTAAAATGGTAACAGACTAAAAACCTACTTTCAAAAACAATAAAATTTAAGTGATATACATAGTACTTATAGATTACCAGACACTATAAATCCACCTAACAAAAACATTATTTTTGAAACAATGTACCCATCTCCAAGCAGAGTCATAAATAAAAGCACTGAACAAAAATAAATTTACCACCAAATCCAAGATCAAATAGGGAAGCCAATTTTATTTTTAAAAGATTCTTTTATTACATTTATACTTGACTCCTGCTTCCAGAAATATAGTTTAACCCAGTGACTTTTAGAATTTGAAAAAAACAATTTAATTTTAAATGATTACACTTAGTAAATAAATATGAAAAAACAAATACTAAGTAGGTATGTAGTGAAAATCTTTTTAAAAATATTCAAACACAAAAGGAACATAGTTTGTGGAAATAGTTCTATTTTATAACCTACAAAATCTGATATACTTTTAGTGAAAATATAAGAATGACTCACTGAAATTTAAGTTATTCAAACCATCTCTCCAAAAGGATTCATTTTAATTGCTAATTCAACTACCAAAGATTTAAATCAAAAATCATATTATTTATAATGGATTTCATTCAACTTTTAAAAGTCTATTACTGCCTATTATAATTCTTAAATTTGAATAGTCAATTCAGAGTCAGTTCAGGGTTTTTCTTTAAGTTTTAAGATAAAGATTGCAGCATACATATAGGAATAAAAAATGAATAATATGAAAAATTATTTTCCTAAAAAAAACGGATGTTATATGTTTTTAATTGAGCATGTCAAAATTTAAGCATCTGACACTCCGGAAAATTAACATGGTGAACCTCTTGAATAAAGATTTGAGTAGAAACACAGGAGACTAGTGCTTGCAATTACAAGATAATTAGATGAAAAACACTAACTAAAGAGATAATTTCAGAAGTTAAGGATATAAACTTTTTTTCCTCACATGAAACTGGCTACTTTATGAAGGACCATCGTATATTACCATTCAGTGTGCACTGCTGAAAAGCAAAAACAAGAGGGCCAGAAGAATTTTTCTAGAATGATAATAAAGAGCAATTACAATTTAAAGAAAAGAGTGGACTCTGCATAATGCAGCTAAAAAGGACAACTTGAGAAGGTATCTAGAGTAAAATGGCTGTCTTCTTGGCCTTACCTCAAGTTTTCCTGACAACATCTACCTGGGATGAAAAAGAATATTCTTAAAAACAAAATACCTTGAAAGAATAAATAGAAAGAATAAAAAGAAACACATCAGGTCTTGTAAGTGAACAAAGAAAATGTCTCCTCCCAACCCCATTGTCCCATTATCTTTAAATTCAAGAAAGCTTTGCCTCCTTAATAAGTTCGTTTAAGAAAATCATTTCACTTTCTCTAAGTCCTCTCATTTTGACTCAGCTTTTAAAAAATCAGTGTCTCTAAAATTAGTAGGATTAGTTTAAAGCTGAGCATCCTTAGCAAAACTTAATAGGAACCAAATTAAATATGTTAATTTCAACATAAAAAACATTTAATAGTGTCCAGAGTACAAGAAAACACTCAAACTTTAGATGATTGTTTTATAGACATCACATAAACATGCAGTCTCCACTGTAAAACAATTTCTGCCCCAACTAAAACAAGGTGGTAAAACTAATGCTGTTTTGAAATGCATAAACAAATACTTTCCTCTAAAATACGTAGCTTTATTAGAGTAACGGTACTAAAAATAACAAAGATTCAAACAGCATTTGCTCTATTCTACTTACATATCATAAATAAGACAGTTGTTGAAGCAAGACACACTCCTGTCACAATCTTTCCATATGCACGCAAGCATTCTTGTATCAGAATAAGCTGTTTATCAGCCAACCGTATGTGGTTGAATGATTAAAATGACTGTCTGTACTTTACATAGTAAAGCATTTTCAAAATTTTTAATATACACAGTGACAAAAAGGGAAAAAAAAAACACAGTAATTTTGAACACATAAAGAGTTTAAGCAGCTTCAAAATCAAACCAGGCTTCATTACTTGCAATACGGCAAATCTTTCCATTCTTCACCAAATACGTTCAATAGTACTAACATTTAAAGAAAACTCAAGTTGAAACCAAGTAACTGATGTGCTACTCAGCTTTTTAAATCTATAAGTAACTCCATGAGGTAAGGCAACTGAGCAATTTGATTGTATTAGGATGCATTAAAATTATACTTGATTCTTTAATAACATGCTAATTAAAAAAGGTCTAATTTTGAAATATAATAATGAAATTATGAATTACAGATCTTAGGAAAAGTATCAGTAATGTCACTTTACTACTTGCATCTCTGCAAAAAGTGAACTTAAGAATGATGGATGACCTATATTTTAACTCAAGTAAACATAGCCTTAAATGTCAACCTCACGCATTCTCCTGTAAGTACAATTTGAGAGGATGATTGAGAGGTAATAATTAAGGTCATCAATATAAACAACTAAAGAGTTTACTTTGATTTAAATAAAACATTTCATTTTCAATTATCACAGTATAAAACTGATGGTCCCAAAACTGCACTGTTACTTTAATCTCGGAAATCACTCCTGAAGCCAGGACTTCCCTCTCATACTGGGTGAATGACAAAAGCAGCTCTTCTAACAGACCACTTACACACTTCTCTCTGGGAGTGAACAGAACAGCCATCTAATTCCACATGAAGTAAGAGTGACTAGCACATACAAAATTCTAGAAAACATCATACCACGTTGTAGAAGGCACTAAAGCTTCAGCTTGTGCTCCCGTAGCCCATTTTGAAAACCCAGTTTTCTTATATAATATGGCACCTTCGCCACCTACAGCTGACAACACACACTGCAAGAGTATTCATAATAAGCTTAGAAATGTCCAGAAAGTTCACTTTGTCAGAAAGTTACTTTGTGGGGAGACCCAATGATTATAAACACTGAATACTAACATGTTATTATTAGTATTCAACACAGTTGCTCTTCCTTTTGAAACAGAAAAGTAGCATGCATTGTCAGTTGTTTTTCAATCCACTTATTTAAGCAAGTTTTAATCTGTAAAACTATTTTAAAGGAAAACTGCTGTCCTAAACAGTGAGCAAAAGAAAACACAATAGTGAGAATTTAACAATCACTATAAATCCTGTGAAGTAACATTGAAACTTCTTACATACTCTGCACTTACAAGGGTGTATATATATTTGCACCGATTTCAAGCACATCATCAATCTGTATATACTGAAATTAAAAGACAAAAGTAAAACAATATAAAATTCAGTAACTAGCATTTGTTTTAAAGAGAGTCCAATGCTTATCTCCAGTCTTTACGGACAGGACAGATTTGGATCTTTGATGTCCCATCTACTTGTAATAGTTCTTGGCAAACACTAAGAAACCACATGACAAGTGTGTTAGCCACCATGGAAATGCACAGATTTGTGAAGATGAGGAGTTTGGGTAACATCTGTTATTTTCATGATGTCCACTCTTTTTTTCCTTACTCAGTAACAAG
The DNA here is from genome assembly GCA_004024945.1 of Uropsilus gracilis. Taxonomy (NCBI): domain Eukaryota; kingdom Metazoa; phylum Chordata; class Mammalia; order Eulipotyphla; family Talpidae; genus Uropsilus; species Uropsilus gracilis. Next base: position 38,674 of record PVHY01007357.1, read on the forward strand.
ATGGCCACAAAGTCACATAACAACTAAAAAATCTGTTAGCTCTTATCTTTTTACTCAATAGGATTTCTTTACTGCTTAGCATCTTGTTGAGAGAATTAAAAGCTTTGGATTTGATTCCAGCGTGTGTTTGGAGCTGCATCTGCCACTCCTATACTGCTTCTGTTTTGGTAGAGAGGTTTTCTTCATTTGGCTGACAATTTCCATTTTGTTGCACTTTATTTTCCTCAGTTCTTGGTGCGTCCTTGTCATCTGCTTCTTTGACTACACTTGAATCTGGTTCTTTATTGTGCTCCTTCTCCTGCAATCAATATAAAGGTCAACAGCTAACACCCACCTCCAAAGTGGCCTGCGAAGCATGTCTACTCATAACTGAGATATGCAATTTTATCTTTTTGTGACTAGAACTGGTTATTTTCTCCCATTACACATTTCATATAAACAGGATATACAAACATGGTAAGCTGTCCTTTACAGTTCTCAGAAAAAGTGGATCAACAAGAAGTAAATGAGAACAGGAAATTAAGAATCTAGGGACATGTTCAATAAATGATGCTAACTGATGTGAAAAAATGGGACAGATAAACTCTTTGAAAGAGTGAAATACAATGAACTGAAGCATAGAGCAAAAGAGGGGGAGGGGAGTAAAATCAGAGGAGGGATGAGAACAAGAGATTAAGATGATGGTTTCCAGGTGATAAGGTGGTGGAGAACCTCAGGACAGCCAACAACAGTGTAAAAAGAGAAAAAAATGTGTGTTTAATCAATTTTTTAGAATAAAAGAACAATGAAATAATTTCCAAAGATTCCAGGATATTTAAATCTGAATAATGAAGAAGTGAAAATAAGAAAATGCAGAAAAATGTCAACATTCCTCTTTAGCAAAGACTATTCCCAAGAACAGTCTAACTTATGCTTTCATGAAATGAGAAGAAGTGGGAAAGTGCCTGGCACATAAAAGTTTGCTTAACATATGCAATCAGTGTTACTGGTGCTAAATTTCTGTAAGAGTATATAAAACTGTAAGATGAAAGTTCAAAAACTTATAATTGACTTTTTAAAACAAATATACTTTACGACATATTAAGGGACTTAACCCAATCAATACTTGATATATGAATCATCAAAAAAAAAATTCTGTACTTGGTGGAATACGGTTTTCTAAATTCTCCAAAGCCATACACCTGCTGAGCTGAACACTATGCTCCTGAATCTTAAAACATCAAGTTTTAGGATTCAGGAGCACCGTAAAACTTGATGTTATCACAACTTTAAAAGTATTTAAAAAATAAGGAATATGACTGTTTACATTTTAACTAGCTCATCACCTCAAAAAATTTTTGGAAGTTTAAAAAAAATATTAATTTAACAAATATTAAATCATAACATACAAAGCACCTGCCCTCAAGCTTTTTAGTCTAAAACTAGTTCCATGCACTAAGGAGGATGAACTCGAAACAGTGACTGCTACTTACTTTAAGTGAAGTGTTGTTCTTCTCTAGCTTCTCCTTCCCATCTCTGTCATTAGAACTCTTTCTTGTAGAGGTTGAACGTTCTCTTTCTCTTCTCTCACTGGTGTGGTCCCTTTCTTTTTCTCTCTTCTTATCCTTCTTATTTCGGCTATAAGGATATTGATACTGTATTAGCTAACCTTAAAATATTAAAGACTTACTATGTTTTTGACAAAGTATTTTTAGCCTGTCACCTTCTGTCGTATGAGAAATGCAACTGACATTTAAATATACTGGTACCATTCCTCACCTGTCATGCACAAAAATCCAGACCTCTGATCATTTGTTGGAGTTAGGGAAAGAGGCATTCTGATCTATAGCTGGTTAAAGAGCAGGTAACTGCTAATCCTAATAAAGGAAAATATAGAGATCTCTCTGAAAATTACAAACACATTCTAACCTAATAATGCCATTTTTGAAAACATTTCATGTATACTAACACTACTACAGGGTGTTAAGTCCAAAGCTACCATTACAACATTGTATAATGATGACAGGAAAATTAAGAAAGCCCATCTTTTTTAGGCCAGTTAAATAAACTAAGGTATTGCCATACAATGGAAGTCTTTGTAGTTAACAACAAGGAATGAAGCAGCACTCTGACTGACAAACATGAAAACATCTACTGGTAGTTAAGTGACAAAAGCAAGTGCACAACAGTACATATTTTGATTTATCTTGTATTATGATGAAAATAAAAATTATACATTATCAACTTGTTTCTATTTTTAAAACTAAAAGGAAGCCAAAAAAAAAAAAAAGAAGAAGCCATTCCTTACACAGGGGATGAGCGTACGGAGGGGGTAGAGGGGAATTAAGATCTACTGATAACTGTCTATACTGTTTTGACAGTGTGTGATATATACTTTGCCCTCAAAACAAAGTTTTTAAGAAACAGACTGAAACAACCCCCCTCACCCCTTCCTTCTTTCATTGAAGGAAATGTTTCCAACCTACCTCCTAGGGGATGGAGACCTAGAAGATTTCCTTTTTATAGTTTTCGATGTTCTTGGTGATCTGGAAGAACTTCTGCTCCTCCTCCGACGCCTTTCTCTGAAAGCCAAAAATATACCATTAAAAAAAAAAAAAAAAAACCCAGCAATTTAAATAAAGGACAATTAAAATGGGGGAAAAAAAGGAATCTTAATGCTCTAAAGTGAACAGTATTCTTAGAAGTTGTAAAATCATGTTCTTTCTGATTTTATCTAATTTTAGTGCAGGTTAAATTATGAGCCATACATTCCAAAGACAGATGAAAACAGCTTCTGAGATTCCATTATTAGGGAAAGAGTACAGAATCTCCTTTCAGCTGGTCTGTTGGAACAATTGTTTGAGCAGAACACCAATGACTGTTTCAGATTCTCTCTAGTTTAAGTATCTTCTCCCTCAACATCTTTAACAAGTTTTACTTATAAGGTATTTTATTATACATCTAGCTCCATGCTGCACCATTGTGGATTATTTTATAATGAGGTTAACAGGTCCTTTTATAAAAACAAAGATAAATGAATTTCCAATATGAATTCTTTCAACCATTCTTTTAGAATGTCTCTGGAAAAGTATTAATATTAATTACATTTAAATTTTAACCTATTATTTCATTATTCTATTGATTTAAAATTTAGTGGACAAGTTACTTGGATGTAAGTAAAATAATTAAAATCTGGGGTTTAAAGATGATAAATTATGACTAAACAGACTATCGAGTTTTTATTAAAAACTATTTTAACATTAGCAAATAACATACTACAAATGACACCTGTAAATGTGCTCAACTTTCAAACAATGAATTTTAAGAAGTCCATAAGTCAGGGGATGAGCTAGGTATGAGGATTTACTTATTAAGTCACCAATGTATCCAATGATCTAGCTTACAAAGAACTCTGATAAACAATAGTCAAACAGCTGAAAGAAGAACTCCCCCAGAATTCAAGCTATCCTTAATATCTCTGGGAGTTAACTTCAGGCTAAAGGAAACAATTCTTGTCTACCTTTTCCATTTATGAAAATATTCACACACAGTATATATGACAGCCATGAATACCAAAAAGGTTCAAGAACTTTGAGAACACAAGTAAATCAATTCCAACTCTACCTAAGGTTCCTCTTTTATTACTCAAGTTCATTTCCAAAACATCTCCTAAATTATACTTTTGGACTACTATGCAGCTAGACAATAGTATTTCACTTAATGCCATTCTGGAACAATTCAATGTAAGAATAAAAAGTACTTTGTTACAGCATGAGAAAGTCAGCATACACCAGACTTCAGAAGTTGAAGCAAAATAACTCTGCCTTGGTCAGTGTTAACTCTACTTGCTCAGGATGCACTAAGTGCAGGAGACTATCTCCTACTAATAGCTGGTGATGGCAGGAGTGAAGGCTGGATGACCAGAATTGTCAGTTACTGAGAAAAATTTTGTTAGCTGTTGGATAAGAACTTAGATCTAGGTTTAAAATACTAAACTGCTACTACAGTGCAGAGCAGATGAAAACTCTTCTCTAATATTCAGTTCCCTCAAACTTTAAAACAGAGATAATAATCTAACAGGCTTTTTGTGAGGATTACATGAGGAAAGTCATGAAAAACTGCTGAGACGTAGTATATGGCACTCAATGAAATTCTTGCAATTATCTCTTATTACCTAACCAAAGGGTAGTCATAAGAATAAGCTCTTACAATTTAAAGTTAAAAAACTACTCTATTTGTCTCCTATTATTTTCAAGGGAAAATAAAAAACATCCTGGTGTTTAAAATATCTTTGTAACTTCTTACATATTTTTTTAAATTACTTTTTTAAAGATAATGATTAACACAAGTCAGGAATTTCTATCTATGGGCACAATACAATTTGGAGTTAAATCTTGAATCAAAGCTGGGCCTCATTTCACACTCATTACATCAGTAGCCTGCTGCCACCTGGTGGAAGTTACCTATTAACAGAGAGAACC
>PVHY01007357.1:43233-67961 GCA_004024945.1 Uropsilus gracilis
GCTTCCTGGGAAGCTGAGGCTGGGGATTGCTTGAGTCTGTGGTACCCCGGGCAACGAGAGCCTGTGGTTCCATGGGCGAAAATAGCTAGGCCTAGTCTCCAAAAAAAAAAAAAGACAGCTGAAACCTCTCAAATCATTTTGCCCTGTATCGCCACTTCCTTCCCGTGGCTTCAACATGGTGGGAACCCCTCTGCTAAAGAAATGTGTACTCTGTAGTATCAGGAAATGGTCTGACTCTGTTGTACTTCCTACAGTCAATCTTTTCCCCCAGGTTAAATCTGCTTTCATTTCTTACAGTAAACCCATTGGTAACAACTACAAGCATGAACTAACCTGCTGGAACTACGAGATCGTCTCGAGGCGTTGTAGCTTCTGGGTGGTGTTCTGGACTTCTTATCCTTTTTTCTTTTTTCATCTATCTCTTTGGATCGGTCCTTTTCTCGGTCCTTTTCTTTGTCTTGTTCCTTTTCCTTCTCTTTGTCTCGCTCTTTTTCATGTTCTTTTTCCCGTTCTCTCTCTCTGTCCTTTTCCTTATCCTTTTCCTTGTCCTTTTCCCGTTCTTTGTCCCGGTCTTTATCTTTGTTTTTACCCCGTTCTTTTTCTTTTTCCCGTTCCTTTTCCCTGTCTCTCTCTTTTTCCCTTTCCTTTTCTCTATCTTTTTCTTTCATTCTTTCCTTTTCCTTCATCTTTTCTCGGGTGTCTTTTCTCTTGTCTCTTTAAAAGCAAACGACAATAAATTAACAGCTACAACAATTTTACTTCCTAAAATGTCCTCCCTTCTCTTTCCTCAACAGTTATCAACACAGACCAATCATAGAGGCTATAGACTTTACACAGAACTTTCTGTGTAACTCAGGTATACACAAAATTGCTAGATGAAACAATTACCCAATGAATTAAGAAACTGGAAACCACATGAGTGATACAGACCTGACCATCAGATTCAAATCAGTGATAATCATTAATGATCACTACTAACACAATCAGAAAGCTTTTCTTCCCCCATCAAAGCCTTAAAGCGCAACTTTTTTACTAAGGAAGCCATGAAAAAATTTTTCCTAAAACTCACCGTGAACGCGAACGACTCCTTGACTTCCGTCTCTCTCTGGATTTCGAGCGTTTTTTATGTGGGCTCTTAGATCTACGCCTATCTTTTTGTCGTGAACGTGATCTATTATGGGATCTACTCCTAAAGAAAAAGAAATTGTTAGACTATCAAATTTCCTTATAAGAATTTCAAATTTTTTTAAACTGACAATTTAAAAAAATTTATCAATAGTTTTAAATGCCCTAATATGTATTGCTTCAACTGGCTTATGAAGATTTCTCCCTTAGTCCAAGTTTTCAGGCCATAAATTGCCAACTCTTGACTCTCATGAAATGTGACTACTCATAATTGTAACTCATCTTGACAGGGAGTAGTGATTATATAGTTCTATAGTTTCTATAAATGGCTGTGAGCTGTTTATCTTAACAAACATATTAAGAATGTATAAGGAAGCACAGTACTAATGATGGTGCCAGTGTGACAGAAAAATAAACATCATTATTCATGAGTTAAAGCTAAATATAACCAAATGTTGAATTTGCAAGTCCCAGATTTTATAACTATATAAACACAGTTATTAAAAGATATCTTTAGATTCTTGATTCTTGAAGGAAAAATAACCCCCTGAACAAAGTGTTTATATAATATAATTTTTTCCCCTATAATGAGGTACTCTGGAACTATTTGTTAAAACCTAACAAAACAGAATGCTCACAACTTAAATAACAAAATGACAAGACTCACCGGCTTGGCTTTGGAGTCAGACAATCTGGCTCTGCTACTCAGCTCTGCCACATACTAGCTCTGAGAACTTTGGCCAGGCACTTACCCTCTCTAAGCCTGAATTTCTTCATCTATAAAGTGGAGTAAGACTCATACCTACGTCTCCTAGGGTTGTCATGAGGACGAAATATCAGATGATGTATGCAAGTTGCTCAGCAGTCTCTGACATTTATCAATTAACACAAATGATGACTTAACTAAACATTTATCTTAAGACCCTGTTTTGAATATAAGTAACACATAACTTGCTGAAATCCTTATCACTAATAATAAACTCAAATGTCGAACAGTAGCTATGAAGACAAAACTGTAAAATTTATATCAATTTTAGTCCCTGCACAAATATCCACATAACAGGCAATGGGGTTTTTTTGGTTTGTTTGTTTGGTTTTTCAATTTAGATATAATTAAGATATAATATTGTATTAGCTTTGGGTGTAGGGCATAATGACTTTAAAGGTGTTTGCTTCTATATACTGAACAAATAATCTTAACCCCTGTGTTTTGTTCCAGTTAATTTTGTTAAAAACATAAAATTTTTGTTTTCCTCAAAGAAATGCTTCCTAACCTTAAGCAAAGAAAATCCTTTTAAAATATTAAGCACAGCCCTACTATATATATGAAAGTCAACAATAAAAAGGACTTATCATTTGGCTTGCCATCTTTACCTTGGGTCCTCAGAGTTTGCAAGGCACTACCCAAGGAAAGATTACTTTTAATTTTGACATGAAAGATGTTCATGTCTTTATCTCAGTTGTCTAAGAAAGCTAAAAGCTTTAAGTCAGGTGCAGACTTAATCCAACAAAGATAAAGATCTGAATTATTGTTAGCAGCTCTCATTTGTGAGTAACATGGAACACTATATTAATAAATTAATTGTAAATATAGAGTAACTTACCATATGTTGCATCAAAGTTCATTTTAAAGTCAGCTGTTTCCCATTAAAACATTATAAAATGTCATATTCCTATGCTGGTCTGTCAAGAGGTTACTTAACCTTATAATTATACATCTACCCACTTTTTCTAACACTGTCCCTATGAAAAACAAACAAAAAAAAATTGAATGAAAACATCTTACCAGTCCTAGGTAAAGGTCTCAATGAGAGAAAAACCTTTCCTCTCTTTGAAATGTAAGGAAGGGAAAGGGTACAGAGTAGGCCCTAGGAGCACCAGAACAATGAGAAAGGAGGGCAGGCTTTCAAGAGCAAGAAATCCTGGAACCCACACACTTGCTTAGTCTAAGAGATCAGAGTCAGAGATGGGGGTCATTAAATCTCAAGAGCAGGGGAGTTAAAGTCAAGAAAAGTCTGTTATAATCCTCCTTTCTGCGGGACAGTCCTTCCGTGTAAAATCCTTAAGTCAAATGCTTCTAGGTAAGAGATTCCCTACCCACTTTGCCCTCCCTCCCCCCAGTCTTCACCTCACCTGTGGCTCTTAAATAAACTTCATTCTCTTTTGCATTTCTTTATTAGCCAAGACTAAATGTTTCTATATCCCATGTATAAAATTAGTATATATACAGAGAAAAGATATAAATATATGTGAAAGAAGAGAATGCCAAGAACAAGTAACTTCTACTGCTACACAGATCTACATAGAAGTGCTCCCTGAAGAATAAAAATTACCATGTTTCAAAATGATTAGCCCTCCCCCACTAGCCTTAGAAAGTGAAAATAACCAAATGTATTTAAAATGATGAGCAAAAATAAAGTTGTGATAATTAAAAACAAAAAACAGATGATGCATCACAGAAATGAAAATAATGGTGTTAACCATTAAGCTACACTTTTCTGACCCTTGAAAACCAGAATTAGATTTTGGAGCACAGCTCCTACCATCAGTATAATGTAAGATTTGGATCACATTTTTTTCCCCAGACAAAAAGCTTCTCTTCAGCTGAATTTTTAATTTCCTTGATCTCCTTTACCATTACCACATCCGGTCAAACTATTCACCGTCTCACACAACTGTTGGGAAGGCACTCTCCTTGTCTGATTCTGGAGTCTTTTGTATTGGTTTAATTACTGCCCATGAAACAATCTACTTCACCTGGCTTTAAATTCGCCTAATTGTTAGGACTTGGAGACAGTAAAACCATATGCCCAAAGAGACTGTGAAAACGGAACATAATGGAGATGTATACTTCAGTCAACAGCCGGAAGTGTAGCCTTCCAGAGTCCAGAAACAGAATATTCTACTTTGCTGTCCCACTGCTAAGTCCACCTGACTACCACAGAAGAACAGACTGCCCTAAGCTTTCTGATGGAGACTCAACACCCAGCCCCAGGGTGGCTCCTTATCTCCTCCCCTAAAATGCCTCCTTTTTGGCATCCCCAACACCATGCACAGACATGTACATGTATGTTTCTCCCTCTCTCTTCCTTCAAATATATGCACTTATATACATACTATGTGCCATTAGGACCCACTCTGTACATCCTCACATTTTAAGAACAGCTCTTTCCACACCTTAAAGAATGATGTTATAAGCTTACAGTATGAGGTTACCTGTGCACTAAATAACACTAAAAGAAAAAGCAAAGAACAGAAACAAGAGTTGGAGCCCAAGTTAAAATTACTCTCGCATTTCAAGTTCCAAAGCAGCAGGAGGAAACCAAGGACAGTATGCATGCAAAAGTGTCCCATTGTGATTTAGGGTACAAGAGCTACATAACTACTTGAAACCAAGATCTGGGATGGTGTTTCCCAGCTCTTGAATACACTGGGGGAAAATAAGGGGGAAGATATAATGTCAGCAATCTTTTCAGCATTGCCATAAATGTTTGCTTTTCCCAGCAGAAGAATGAAAGTTAGAGACTAGTTTAACTTTGAAAAAAAAGAAGAAAAGAAAAACAGGAACAGGTGATTATAAGACTCAAAAAAAAAAAAAAAAACCCCACAAAAACTTGTAAAATTGAAAATTAGTTGAAACAGTGAACTAGACAAAAGTTTATTCTTAACTATAGTGATACAAATAAAGCAACATTTAATGCTAATCATTTCTTCATAAACGCCACTAAAGTTTGAGTTCCAACAGAAATTCAGAAAACCTTTATCTACTTTAAATACAAACCAAAAAGAAAAAAAAATGTATATATATATATATACAGTATATATGTATATATGTATATATATATACAGCAGAAATTCTCACCTGTGCTTTGACTGCGATCTTTTCCTTCTAGAATGGGATTTTGAGCTAGACCTGGACTTTGAACGAGTGTGGGAGCGAGATCGACCGCCTTTTCTTTCATTGCTCTTTCCAGACTCTGAGAGGAAAAAACCACTTTGCAGTGTAAGCTCAGAACAATTAAAGATCCCAGTTAATAATCAGGCACAAGTGGAATATACCACATATAGTGCAAGGGGCCTACTCTCTGTACATCCTCCTCCTGTGCAATTATCCTTCAGAAACATCCAAGAAAGTCATTGCATAAACTCGTTGAGTGCAGCCACCCTGCAGCAGTACATATAAACCAGATGATTATAAACAGCTGTTCGTGATATTTTGTTGCTGCCATAATGTACGATTATAACATGTCTGCAATTCATGACAGTGAATTTCTCCATTTACTTCACTAGAATTGAAACTCAAATTCCAAGTGCTAATTTAGAAAATTTCCTTAAATGTTAACAATATAGACATTTGTAGGTTGGATTTTTAAATTATTTTTGTTAACAATATCTAAGTTTATATTGGTGTCCCCTTACTTTACTAAACCAGACTTTCCTAAAACATGAGCTCGCTACTATTTTTAAAATCAAAACCTCGAAGGAAAGTACACCTGTTTAATCATAATATTTTTAAATACCTATATTCTTGCTTTTAGACTCAAAATAACAATAATTGATGGACTGAGACCAGTATGCCTCATTGAGGTTTCATGGGAAAAGACAACAGTTACACTAAGCAGTTCTTCAAACTTTGACACTAGTATGTCACTTACTCTTTGAGTTTCAGTCTTCTTATTTGCAAAATAAAGGGACTGAATAAGATAAATTTCTAAAATTCCTTCCAGTTCTAAAGTTCTCTAACCTTAACTGTGACCTATGCAACAACGCTGCCGCCTTACCTGGTTCGATAGCTGCTGAGATAAATGACTGAGCCTCGCGCACTCGCTTCATTACTTCTTCTAATTCCTTAGCTGCAGCCTGAGGTGTCATCTCAGGGGGTTTTACTATTGCATTGTTGGAGTGATTTATTCTAAATTAAAAATATTAGCAATCACAAATACACACCATGTTTTATAAAACATGAACTAATTATACTTAAATGCTTCTATGATACGTGCATTTAAAAACAAATCTGAGGATCTTCTGAAAGCACATTAGTAATAATATAGTTAAGTAATTAAGAACAGCCTCAAAATCACAATGCATCTCATTCCTACCTGGCATTATCTCTTACAAAGTCAAAAGCAAGAGGGGAAAAAGAGGAAAAACAAAATCTAAACTTTAGCTATAGTATTATTTGAATAGGCCAGGACAAATGTTTCTCCACACAGTTTAAGAGGTATAAAAAATTAAAAAAGAAAAAAATGTGTTAAAATGTTGGTAACGGTCTTAAGATGAAAATCTTTCAAGATTTTGTTGATGACCTCTATACCCTGGGAGGATGAAGAGGATGCTATGTAAACAGTTAACCTTGGGCCATGAGTAAGACACAGTTTCAAATATGGGATAAACTCCCCCTACGATGTAGGAGAGGCTTCTCTTATACATATAGATGAATTTGCTTTGTCTTGCTTAAACCCTTCCACATGAAGATAAACACTCACTAAGGTCATTTATCCTTTTAAAAGTAGCAGAAACCTGATCAAACTGTACAGCTAAGGCAATTACCTAGGCAATTCAGATGAAACTGTTGCCTTAATAATCTGCATGAAATAGAATTTCTGGTCTGGTCTTGGGCATCTGAAAGGCTACAGCAATTTTTCATTTTGCAAACAAAGATGTGGGCTAACCATAAAACTCAAAATGTGTTATTTAAACCATTTCCTCCCTAGGTTTTATACTTACCAAGATTCTTATTTTTATTACTGTATTACTACAAGCTCAAATCATATGTTAAATTGTCCATCAATCTATTCACAACACAAAACCAATATGACTTATTAAAGACTATGAAAATATCACAATGTTAACATTAAATTAGACCTTACAAAATAGGAAACAAGATGCTTTCAAATAAAAATATAACTTAAAAGCTGGCATGTAAGTAGCTTGTGTATTTGATTTATACTTAACACAGTCTTCCTTCCACATATTGCCAATTACTATTAAAAAGAAAAAAAAAGCCTTAATTATACCAAAAATGTTAAAATTTTTCAAAATCATTAAAATTTCTTTGTTTAGGATTTCTTACTTCAGTGGCCTGTCTCCAAACATAACTCCATTAAAAGCAAGGGCCCTTGGTACTGAATTTTGGTCTGCAAATTCCACAAAAGCAAACCGAGTTGGCTGAGTCTCATCACCTGCCATCCGTACAAACTTCACTTCTCCAACTTGTTTAAAAAATTCAAGTAGTTGATCAGCTGTCGTTGTCTGAGGAGATAAAGTAACGAATGTTGTTTAAAAAAAAAAAAAAGATGTTTATCAATCAGTATGATTTTTAAGCAGAGGAAAAAAATTAGTTATTACTGCTCAATTTCTTCTAAAATTAGGTTACCTGGGAATTCAAATTGCCAACATAGACTGTTCTCCTAATTTCATCAATTTTGGAAGGATCCACATTTCCCATAAGTGGTGGTTGTGGTATCTCTCCAAGTGATGCAATATTGGGGTCCAGGGCTGCTGCTGGTATAGCTCCCAAACTGCTAAGGGAAACACCCAGCTATGAAAAAAAAAAAAAAGAAAGAAAGAAAGAAAAGAAAAAAGAAAGATAAAGAAAAGAAAAAAAAAGAAAAAAGAGCATATATTTTCTATTAGTATCAAAAATTGCCATTCTCTAACTTTGAAAAGAACTGACCAACTCAACAAGGATGGAATAAACTAGGATCTCACAACTTCAAGTCAGGTATGTGTCCAAATTAAGAGTAAGGTCACAGCAGTTTTTGATGTCATTAGAATTTATGCATCTTACCTGTCTGCGTGTTCTGACTACATACTTTTAAAGTCAACACTAAAAACATAGATGAGTCTCATTATTCACAGTAGTCAAATCCTATAAAGTCGTCACAAACCCTGCCTGTCAAACACTGAATTACTGCGCTAGGGAAAACACACAGCTATGTTCTTGTGAGTCTCTAATCACAACTTTTTTACCAACCAATAATATATAACCTTGTGCTTTGTTTCTTTCTGTTTAAAGACAAGTTATTTACATATTTCTTGCTGATTCATTAACACTGATCTCATGGCCAGCAGTACAATGAACCCACACCTAAATGAAGTTGTTCTACATATGTACTTTCTCTCTACCAGCCTTTCTGCACTGTGAACACTAGAAAGAACTTTACATAAGCTTCATGGCTAATTTAACAGTGGAATAATCAAGAAAAAGTCTAAAAATGCAGAAAACATGGCACAATAATATACCACAAAAAGGATGCTTATTTACAGCAGTTGAGCTTAACAAGGCAAAGCGTTGCTGTTTGACCTCATCTGGAACATACATATCAAGCGGCCCCTATTCTTTTTCCACTTTTGGTGCATCAATAAACGCCCACAAAAACACAGAAACCATTGATTTTGAGGTTTCAAATAATTTCTAAACAGCAGGTAAATTCACAAATACAGAATTCACAAGTAATGAGAAAAAAGTCAACTCTCCCTTGATCCTATAACAGCACAGACTACATAAGGGAGCTCCTAGAGTTAAAAATAATCATAGCACCTAACTTTTGTCAGATTATTAAATTAATCCTTATATCATCCCTAAAAGATAGATCTTACTAGTATGCCAATTTTACAGATAAAGGAAAAGTCCCAAAATAAATTATTTCCCCAAGCTACTCAGCTTCCAAGTGGTAAAGGCAGGGCACCACCATGGAAAAACTAAAAATCTGAAACAGGGAAAAAGTCAACCTATAAAAAGAAACCTAAAATACTAAATCCCTGCTTATACCGTGATCAGAAAAGGACAAAAAGCATTACTAAATTCAGTTTTCAGCCAAGCAGTAAGGAGCCTATTTTTAATTGACCTTAACAAGAAAATTTAACTCAAAACTTGAAATGAGAAAATTTTGTGGAAGACCTTTCAAGGGCAAAAAAGCACTATAAGTTTCACTTGCAATGTATATTTAAATATCCTGAGCATTTTATAAATGTAAGTGTTGCAAGATGACAAAAACTTTAACTGTTTAAGTAAAAGTGAAAACGCAAGTTTATGAAACCAGCAAGCTTATGCTTATAGTAACAGTCAGTGCATATACTTTTAAGATGTTAAATCATGTCCTAAACAGGCACATGAAAAATTGCTCAATATCACTAGCAATCAGAGAAATGCAAATCAAAACCACAATGAGATACCACTTTACACCAGTAAGAATGGCCCACATCAAAAAAACAGGCAACAAGTGCTGGCGTGGATGTGGAGAGAAAGGAACACTCCTACACTGCTGGTGGGAATGTAAACTCATCCAGCCACTATGGAAAACAGTATGGAGGACCCTCAAATTCATGAAAATGGAATTACCATTTGACCCAGCAGTCGCAATTCTGGGAATCTACCCAAAGGAGACCTCAATGTGGGTACAAAAGGACACCTGTGCTCGGATGTTTATTGCAGCACTATTTATAATTGCAAGAACATGGAAACAACCCAAATGCCCCAGAACAGATGAATGGATGAAAAAGATGTGGTATATATACACAATGGAGTATTACTCATCAATTAAAAATGACAAATTTGATGAATTTATAGACACCTGGATGTACCTAGAGGAAATCATTCTAGCAGAAACGAACCAGATAGAAAGGGACAGAAACCAAATGGTTTCACTAATATACGGTCAACCAAATGAAACTACACAAGGGGAGAGAGGGGACCAGCTGGAGCGGGCGGGGAGGGGAGGTGATGGTGATGGGTGACCTCCAGGGACTGAAATGATGTAAAAAATAATAATAAAGCAGATTAAAAAAAAATCATGTCCTAAAACTCATCAGTGGCTTCTAAACTACCTATAAAATAAAATGTAAAACCCTTTCCCTGATCTGAAAACACTACATATATGACACCAGTGCTCCAGCTAAACACCAATCTCAGAACACAGACCATCCTCCCCTCCCCTTCTGTGCTACAAGCGTGCTGGACCAAGAAAAAGTATAAAAGTTTAAAAAAGTTTAAAAGTATAAAAGTTCTGCAACCAGAACACTCAAGTTTCCCGGGGCTTTATAGCATTCTTTCTACCTAGACAATTTTCCAGCTGAATTCTGTCAGCTGAATTCTTCAACCATCAAATCAATCAATGCCTCCAAGCAGCTTTCCTCAACATCAACAGAGTTCCATTTGCTCTCTAGCCTACCACTTGGGTTTTTCTTCCTGAGAATATAACTACCCCTCAAACACAGGCTCGAGCTGCTCAGGGCCACTTGCAAGCAGATTTTCTTCCGTAAATAGTTGGCCTTCCATACAGACAGATTCCACATCCAAGGACAAGACATAAAGGTGTAAAGTTTTGGAGGACTCAAAAATCATACTTTCCCAACCCCCTAGGCTATTCAAACATTGATATTGTCTTTTTTTGTTGTTGTTTGCTTGTCTTTAATAATGTGCAGTATCTTGCTACTAACAGATCTTAGATTTGTTGCTCACTACCAACATTTCAAGTGATGTTACAGAAACATCTTGGTTCAAAATGGGTAAGCAATAAATAGCTACTGAGTCAAGGCTGTCCTGAACCTCGCCTGTCTTCATCACACTCCTTTCCCGCCCCCTCGCCCTGGATGGTCTAAGGCACACAGATGACAATGGGTCAGGTGTTCGTTGTTTTTTTTTGTTTTGTTTTACATGCAAGAGAATTATTGCACAGTGAAGCTAAACAGAAAAACATGAATCTTATTACCTGTTTTGTTTGGATGTAAAGCACTAAACAGGTCTTACAGGTATTTCTAAGCAGTAAATCCCTTTGACCTGTAAATCTCTCTACCAGGACATATGAGCTCTGGAGTGGACTTTTCCAAATGATTTAATCCATCACCTTGGTTTTTCAAAATTAGAGATCTTTCAAATCTCTTTTAGAAACATCTTTCTGTCTCTTCACTATACCACCTGTCTACACCTACACTATTTGTTTAATATGGTCACTTATAACGAGTTAAAATCTAATTAATGAACATGAAATGCTGCAGTCATACATGTCCAGTGCTCAAAAGCCAGATAGACTAGTGGCTACCATACTTGATAGTAAAGATACAGACTTTTCTATCATAGAGAAAAGTTTTATTGAATGTGGTTGTTCTGTAACAATACAATTACTTTTCTTTAAATAAGTCTATCTCTTAGGCCTGGTCTGAAGGACCTACACATTTAGCTGTCCAGTTAGCTGCTGACAGGTCAGTTATGATCCGGATTCCAAATGCAACCCTTTTGTCTTCAGACACAGAAACCCTAGCCTCCCTGTGACTTTTAAGTAGACACTTTTTGAAAGGCTTCACTTAAAGCTTATTAAAGAAGGGGAGGGTGGGGGAAAAAGACTTTTCACTATGTGGAAAACAAGTGTGCTAGGAAAATGAACAGATACAAAAGCTTCCTAAGACAGAGCTACACTTGACAAGAAACAACAAAGCCAAGAGGGCTGACACAGAGTGAGCCAGGGAAACAGATAGAAAGAAAAGATCAGATAGGTAGCCAGGGGCAAATCAAATGAGCCAACTCTGCCCTGCTTTCTAACTAAAATTATTCTCCACAAATTAAGTCTTATAAAAAAAGATAATGTATAATTGGATTAAGAGAAAATCATCTCCTCTCAAGGCAACAAGTTATAAAAACTTCACATAATTGATAAATAAACCCAAGATAATATTTTCTGAGAAATAAGAAATAATGACCCAGAAATTAACATGTTAAAATACACCCAAAATAATAACTTCAGAAAGTCCAATTCAAATGATGAGATGCTGAAAAACATTTCCCCTCTGAATAATAATGCAGGTTTCCAGCAGAAAAATGTAATGTAAATATTTAAAGACCTAGAATTCTGCACTTCAAAGTTTCAAAAACCACTTATAACTTAAATTAACTATAATCATAAAATTTATTTACACTCTAATAATCCTGTAACACAGCTATCCAAAACTTTCAGTTGAGGGTTTATATTTTCTCTTGGGCTTATTTTTGAAGAAAATTGACCCCTCTTAAAATAATAGATGAGAAATTTTATATGAAAAAAAAAACAAGAACTCATATTACATGTACAGCATTGTAAACCACTGTTACCTCAATTAAAAAAAAAAAAATACACACACCCCCCATAACACACCCAACCTATGAGCCTGATCACAGCAAAATCATTTGTTAACCCCACTGGAAATCACAGAGGCAATAAACTCTATCTAATCTCACACAGTTAATGAAAAGATGCTGACATTTTTATCTTCTTATATTTTGTCAATATGAACAAATGCTTCCCATGTATCCCCTCCCTACTAAGGTTATGGGTCATCTAATTCATTTTCACAATGGATTTAGTTCTCCTAACCTGGGAGACAGTTTCAGTTTCCCCTTGTTCTCTAAAGTGTGATAACCAGAAAAAGCTGAGTACTATCCAAAAGTGATAAGGGGGGAGAGGGAGGGGAGGGAGCATAAGACATTTACTACTCGGCTGGCTACACACTCCAGCACTCATGCTGTGTGAGAGGGGGTAATAGCAGCACTTACTGTAGTCAAGGGGCTCGGGGTTGGGATGGGCAGCAAGCCTGCACCAGGCATAAGACTTGTCATGGTCGGAGCAGGGGCCAACAAAGAGAGGGCTTTGGATTCCTCTGGGATTTTACCTGCAGAGGCAAGTTGCAGACATTACACGAAGCGGACACACCACACAAACTTTACACTATGACTTTACAATTACCCTTGCACTTAAAAAATAATAATAATAAATGAATCTATCTATCAGATCCATATAAAGAAATAAATAAGAACTTAAGTCTTTCCTTTTAGCCTGCTCTACTAGGAAAAATAAAAGTGAGCAAAATTTCAAAGACTAACAATCTCATTAATGGAATATTATTTTAAAAATTGAATAATGTAGACAATTATTTAACACTTTGAGCTATGGGTCACCTGTACTGGAAACTTAATGTTCATGAACCAAACGATATCAAGCATGGAGGCTTTCCCAGGACGGTGTTTTCGCGGTGATCGAAAGTTGTGTTACACATGACAACCGTTCGTGTTGGCTGCATCACTAATAGCACACAGAACATCAGATACAGAAAAGAAGAACATTTTTTAAAGTTTAATCCCCAGAAATGGCAAATAACCAAATTAGTCAAAAAAAAGAAAAAAGAAAAAACAAATATGTGCGAATTGAAATTTGTTCTTACTGAGTGCTCCTAGACTATTATTGAAACTACCTACTTGTGATGTAAACAATTCTGATAAACTTCCAATAGATTCCATTCAAATTCAAGTGGACAGAAAAAAACCAAATGCCTACTACATGTGATCAACTTCAATTTAAAGAGGACTCTATACCCATTCAGTTAAAAAGGCATCTCACCAATATCAGAGATGCTTAATGAAATCCAATTCCAAAGAAAGTGCCTTGAAAAACCTCTAATTTTTTTAAATGATTAACAAAAAAAGGTCCCTCGCCTCAGTACTGACTTTTACAATCAATACTTATCTGAAGAGGATGGCTAATACCTTAACACTCTGCTTATGAACATTTTAACTGCCCAGTAACAATAACAACAACACTAAAAATAATTTTACCCACTAAAAAGAAAAAAAAATCTGATGACTAAAAAATGAAAAATTTACTTTAAAATAAGTACATCAACTGGCCATATTTAATTACTAAATTCCAATCTATTAATTCCCCTGGTCCTCTCTTACCCACCCACGCCCCCAAATATTTCTCTAAAAGCTGACTACACATTGCTGTTTAAGAAAAACTACTCATAAATGTGGCAGCTGGCTATGCATTTCCACTATGAATTCTTCAAAAATAATTTAAAACATAGTGTACAACATCATGCTAGACTGAAAATAGCATATGGAGTAAATTTTCAAAAGCACCACGCTGGTTTTCAGTGGTTAAAACTATTTAAAACAGATCTATAGGGATAAATCTCTAAACAATATTAGCTGAACATTATCACTAAACATGGATGAAATTCAAGATGAATTTTAAAACTTGCTTTAAATAATGGTTAACTTCCTCCTCTCTTATAGAAACAGAAAAATTACATTTTATTAACTAGTAAATGTCTACTTTTTTCTATGCTTTGCAAATTCCCTACAGTTATATTACTTTACTAATTTCAAAAACAAAAGTTACTTTATTATTTCAATGTAAAATTTGCACAAGCACAGGTTTTTAAACATGCATAAAGATAAATAAAAGGCAGGCCTTACTGAAGACATCAAACAACAATCTATATTTATTAGTTACTATTAATATATTAACACATGTATATGTATACTCACATACATACTACTTATATTGCTACCAGTTTTATCTGTTATAAATGTGTTATTTTTTAAGTGTTTGTAAAACCTGAATACATTCTGATAAATCAACTGAGGTATTGAGGTGCAACCCTAATTTATGCACCTGAAAAAAATTGAGTTCCAATCCAGTAATGTCCACAGTATTACTTTTTAATTAAATCAGAGCTATCCATACAAGACAGTGCAGAAAGACTCCACAAACAAAAAGGATATTCAACAAGGCCAAAAGCTGATTACTTAAAAGTATAAAGTCTTTCACTTTTGGCTTTAAAAAATATAACTTGTATGCTTCTCTCAATAGTAATAAACTATTATAAATACCAAGTCTAAATGGAGGCACAGTATTTTTTCTTACGTTAATATTCCAAATACCTTAAGAAAAAAAAAGAAAAAAAAGGCCATTGTTTAATTCCAAGACAGTACCTTGCAAATACTACCATGGTGTGTGAAACAAGTATTTAAGTTATGCCCCATGAACAGCTGAGAAGTCAAACATCTCTCACAGGAGAAAAATGCCTATCCTAATCTCAGCATTCATTGAGAGGCTAGCAACCTCTAAAATGTTTCAATAAAAAAAATTCAAACAGAGGAATACCCACAAATTTCTCAAATATCCATTCCCCACATTGGTAACTAAGTCATTATAAATCAAGGAAATTCTTTTCTATAATGAATAACCATCAAAAAAATGAAAGTTTCTTCTTAATCTCCATCCCCAGATTATTAAAAGCGATTCATGTGTTTCCTTGATTTTGCATGTTTAAAATTCTAAGGGGAAGGATAAAAATAAAAAGGTAACAAATTGGTTTTTACAAAAGTTGTACACTTTGGGGAAAGAAAACTGCAAAAATGTTGCCCTAAGATGACAAAAGTGTTCCTAAGAATCTTATGAGTGTTTTACTGTTTCAAGAACAGAAGTACCTGGGTCAGTATAGAAAAGCCAATTAAACTCACACTGGGTTTCACAACACTGTATTCTAACTTACTGTGTGAAAATTTATTTATCTTTTAAGGCTGAGCTCTGCTAATTATCTCCCAATATAATTTGTATTGCAATGTCATGAACCCTTTATGGAATACCATTTACAAAGAACTGGAAAACCAGCTCACAAGTTAAAGTGAAAGAGATTTAACAAAACAAAAACAAAAACAAAAAAAGGGACAAAATAAAGAAAAAGAAATGAAATTAAATAAAACAATAAAAAACAGAGACAGGGCGTCCATCTTCTGCGGTTCAGACTCCGATCTCATTTCCCCAATGAAGTGTTCACTTGACGGCAGGTTTAGTGGCATGGCAAACAAGGCCTAACTCAGGCAAGTGTAACAGGTCTGCCTTGGCCAGTCTAGTCATCTAATAATGCACAAATATCACATAGAGAAAACATACAAAACCAAATTAATAGTCAAAATCCATCTACCAGAAAATGTGGACATAAAGTTATGACTGATGATTAGGCTGATACCCCTGATAGGTTTGACCTTATCTTTCTCTAAGTGTTAACATTTATAAAAGGAAATCTGAGGTGCACGCAACAAAAAAGGTCAAATGAGTATAATGAATGCATATTTTATTTTGAAATGGCATGGTTTAATAATAATAGCTAACGCTCAATATGTATCAAATTATTACACATCAAACCTTATTTATAACAGCTTAGGATCTTCTCACAATACTGCCTGCATTTAGAAAAAAAAAACAAAACAAAACAGCAAATTGAAAGAAACTGAAGAATCGTTTCCCAAACTTTTTCCTATGATTTTATTTCTTTCATAATGCTGTTTCCTATAACATCAAGGATAGAAGCAGTGAGTGAGCAGATGACTGTTTATAATACCACAGAATTCTCCTCTCATAAATCTTATTACTTCATTGGAACTCTTGTTTTGGTTTATTTCAAATTCACTATGCTATCTTTTTGAGGACAATATGTTACTACCTTGCTTGCAGTACATAAGATCTATAAACAGCTCACTGTGGCATATTTTAAGTTCCATATTCATCTGTTGTATTTAAAGAAAAGCACGTATCTAAAAGTTTTCTAATACCAATTGCTTCATTAGAACTCTAAAATATTTACTTGTAATTATATGCAAAAATATGCTTGAATTCCAAAACAGTAAAACATTCTCTCAAAATGGTAATCTTAAAAATACTTAAAGCTATTAAAATAAATGTGCATTCACTTCTCTCAAGTAAAATAAACAAGGAACCTTTCATGTCCAAAATCTTAAACACAACAAATCACTGAGGGGTTTTCAGATATATGAAAAATTCTATTGGAATATAGCAAGGTTCCAACAAAGCAACAATGACAAAATTCTTACTAACAAGATCCTACGCTGTTGGTGGCCTAATTTTCTGCTATTAGTATCCCAATTTAACGAACCCTCTGATTTACTTTTTCCCATGCAATTTAATTGGTGTGAATCTGGTATGTAGAACTAAACCATTACCAGTTCTTTCCAACTTTATTCTCCAATTTTGGGCTCTCTGCCCCCTTACAAAACAGTAGATAATAAGAGTTATCAAGTAACTAATTTCAACCCATTTTGGTCTTCCTATCCCACACTCTAGTTCCCAAGCATGGAAAAAATACTCTCAAATTTATCCAAAATACTTCAGAATGTCCTATTCTGGGACATCAAAAAGAACAGAATGGTACTCCCTGTATCTTACTGTAATGTTTTTGATATCCCAAAATAGATGTTCAGAAATAAGCATAAAACCTTTAAAGTGCAAAAAACTATTTATTATACATTAGGTTATTTTAATGTTAGCCTGGTTTCTATAAAAGGTTTTAAAATAGTACATATGAAAGCTCAATAAACTGCTTCAGGTAATTTTTTATGTTGTAAGCCAAGTTATCACCATCCACTAGTCAAAATATATTTTGAAGTCATGTTAATTATAATAGCCCAATTTTAAAACCCATGTATACATGCCATAATCAGTGCTCTGAATAAAAGTTAATTACACACCAGAACCGTCAAATTCAGCACAGTCTACTAAGTGTGAGTGGCTCTGCAAACAGAAGTTACTAAAAAATAAATATTAGTAATAATTAGCTTATAAATTAAGTCATAAAATTCAATGAGTAACTATAAGGCCTTTGGCCTTGCTCTCGTCTTCAACAACTATTTCTTTAATGGAGGCTTTAGAAAATTGCTTTCCATGGTTTGTCTTCAATTACCGAAAAATAAAAATAAAAATGTGAAAGAAAATGTACATTCCAGTTGCACAGCAAACAATTATACTGAACATGAAATAATGGTCTCTACAATTAAAAATTAAGGTCAATGACCTTAGTAAGATATATTTTTGCTATAAATATCATTTAACCCCAATTTGGCAAAATGTGTACTTTTAATTTATGTACAATCATTAATACTGTACACATAAGGACAAATGCTAGTTTATACATCTGATCAGTTTCCCTACCAATTAATATTTTTCTTAAATTTCAAAAAGGTTTCTTTACCACTTGCATAAACCAGAGAAAGCTAAAACAAATCAGAGTAACCAATTTGCGATTTTTTTATTATTTAGCTATAAGATCTCAAACATATATCATAACTAAGTTAACCATTTTAATATATTCTATATTAGATAAAAATTCTTTCCTTCTCTAAATTCCACTTAGTCCCTCTCTCTCTCTAGAATGCCAATTTCTAGAAAAGTAGTAACAGACAGGACAGATAAAATAATAGGAAAAAAATGTGTGATACCAACCTTCTGCACAAGGAACAACTATCAGAGCTCTGTCAATAAAAACCGTGTTAGTTAGATGCTGGGCCACGCCAACACTTGATGGGTCACGGAACTTAACATAACATACTTTGGAAGAGAAAGCAAGAGGTGCGTTGCTGCAAGATAAAAAAAAAAAAAAAAAGCACGAATAAACATTTGATTGGTTTTGTATTTTCATTTAAAATTTGCTTGTTATATCTTTACATAAAGCAGACAAGAAATTTTGTTCATGGGGGGGTCAAAGGGTATAAACTTTCAACTATAAAGCTAGTCATGGTGATGGTGATGTACAATAGGACAACTATAGCTAGTAATACTATCCTGCATATATAATCGCTAGATGAGTAGATCTTAAATATTCCCATCACAAGAAAAAAATATGTATGATATATCATGCAAATAATAGATACAAATATCATAACATGCTGTATACGTGAAACCACTATTATATGTCAATTATACTTCAATAAAAAATGGGGGGGTTGCTAATGATCATTAAGACAGAAAACAGCAAGTCTTTTAATGCTCATTTGTCTACAAAAACTAATGCCTAGCTAAGCAAGTTAACAACCTTATTTGTAAAAAGGTGTCATTTAAATTACTGAATTCTTAATCTGAGTGAAATGCAAAAAAACAATTAAACCCAAGATATTCAACCACAATATCAACAGAAAATCCTTTCTTTGTAAAAGCCTCAATCCACCAATTTTGTAATGACTTCTAGTGTTCTTGATGTTATTTTCCAGCATTTAAACAGTCTGAGAAATAATCAAATGATAAAGAATTAAAATTAAGGTCTTCTGCATATTCTGACTGCTTCAAGTTAAAATGGTATTGTGATTTCACAGACAGATCTTACAAATTCTACATATTTTATATGGAAAAAGTGTACAAATTATAGCAAATCCTACAAGATTGAGTTCAATCTAGGAAGATGGGGGGGGAACAGCACTAAAGAAATTAATTTTTCTATATTATGAATCCATCTTGTTACATTTCAAGATAAACTATCTTCATGATCATTCTCCCATTGTCCATAATTCTTCTCAATTAGTTAATTACCTTTAACAAGAAAAAATGTCCACGCTAAATATAGACTTAATATAATATAAATGTATAATTATTTAAAACAGTAAGACTTTCCATAGTAAAGAAGGCATTCTTTACCCTTGCCTAGTTCCATGCAATCTGGGGCAGCCATTCTAAACATCAACCCCTTCCTCAATAGCTCAACCAAGCACTTTACAGTTGTCCCAGAGGGAAATATATTTCAACCAAATTATCATATTTACAGTCTCAAAATTTCAATTTAGGTCTCTCCTGAAGTGTAGACTCCCAGACCCAAGTACTTGGATATTGTTGGGATACTGCACAGAGGTCATGGGGTCCACCCCTTAAGTATAAAATAAAGTTATCAACTTTCCTCCCCAAGCCTGCTCTTTGCCCTACACTTACTATCCCACCTACAGACACCTACTCACTACCTGAGTCAGAAACCTGACAATGACCAGAACGCACCGTTCACCAAACAATTCCTAGTCTCCTGAGCACACAGTAAAATTGCTTTCTCTGTCCTCAAAGTGAGGTGTGGCAATGCGATGTATCTGGCTAAATAACAACGAGCAGAACTGCCAGGCATCACTATCCAGTAGTTCCCAGCATCCTTGTCTGGCTCTTTCTGGTGCCACCAGGACCAGCACAAGAGTAGGCGGCTAACACATCAGTTTTGCTCCAGAGTCACCAGAATGAGCAAAGTTCATACCCCACCAGCTTAATACACTACTCCTGCCAAAGCAGGCCGTTGCTAATGAACCCTCCTTAGCCCATTCTCTTGGCTTCAGTTAATTGGCCATTCATGTCCATGGAGACTGCTTCGAAATATTTGTCGACAAAGTTTTCCCATCATTCTTATGAATCAAGCCCTCCTCATTTCTCACCTGGATTACTCAAACAGCTCCTAACCACTCACACCACCTGCAACTTCAACTCCTTAGTGAGTCTTCCGCAAAGGTGCCAGTGTAATCTTTTTAAATCCTAAATTTCCTGTCACTCCGCTTAAAATGTCCTGAAAGGCACCCTTCTGTTACTGCTCTCAATTCAATGTACCCCAAACCCCACTTGTGAAAAATAGCTGGTTCTAAAACAATTCTGACCATCTAAACTGGTTTTGCATCCACTGCTCCATTTGACAGGAAGTCTTCTCTAGCATCCACTTTTCTTTATGGCTCAAGTTTCCAAGACTTCTGGAAAGTCATTTTAAGACAGCAAACTGAGTAGCGTGCCTTCCCATATATGCTGCCAAGACATTCCAATACTTTTGTCACATTTCCGTAGTCAATTTATGGAAAACCTTCAACAGATCTTCTATGCTTCTAGTCAAGCTGATGACCCATATGGCCCAAGGGTTCACTAACCTACCACTGAAAATGTGGCTCTCTTGATGAAATCAATTTGAAACAATCAAAGTTTCTCTCAAACTTCAAGTCCATAACTTGTCAGAACTGGGCCCAAGGCCAAGTGAGCACAGAGAGCTCTGCAAAGCACTGGAGCAAATGACCTAACAGTTGTCTTCAGGAAAGCTGCAGGGGTTGGTGATGACCTTCTGGTTCCCAGCCCAGCTGCCAGGAGGCCTGGATGTCTATTCTTTAGTTGAAGGCAATCTCTGAGTTTTTATCAACTTTTCTGGAGTTAAACTGGGCAACACTGTTTCTTCTCTTGCCACCAGAAGAATCTTTGTAATTCCTTTGATGGCACAGGAACTGTAATCTGTGAAGCTGTAAACTATGATTACAATGAATTACACTGTGATTACAATGGCCCACTGAGGATCCAGCAATAGCAGCAAGTATATTCTCTTCCAGCATGCAACTTTCAAGAGCCACACAAGCCACCACGCAACTTTCAAGAGCCACACAAGCCACCGCTGAAGCTTAAGTTTCCTAAACTGACAGGTCTGTCTGTGAAAGAATGGCTATCCAAACATTCACTGTTTAAACTAAAAACACACTTCCAAACAGTATGCTTGAAACCCACAACATTCCAAAAGTAAAACACCCCTAATAGGAAATGAAAACCTTAAACGCTGGTGTGTTCTGAACAGAGGCTGCTACTACACACGACTGGAAACCACGGCTTTAAGCAATTTTCATCTTCAGTTCCAAACACCTGCCTTAAGGGACTAAGTACCAACTTATATTTATTTATAAAAATGTAAACATTTGAGCTCTTAGGAGAGGTTGTAACACTGTTCTGAATGTTACGGGCCAAAATATGATATGGCATCATGCAAAATACCGATGACAAGTATCTCAGCAAGCAAATGCATATTTATTTCTTAATAAACCAGTATGTTTCCAAATCTTACATGTAGATCCTCCTATGTGATATATTTAAGGTATTAAATAGATTCACTTTTTTTTTTTTTTTTTTTTGAGACTAGGTCTCACTATTTTTGCCTGTGGAACCGTAGGCTCACACTGCCCGGGGTACCACAGACTTAAGCAATCCCCAGCCTCAGCTTCCCAAGTAGCTGGGATTACAGGTGCACACCACCATCCCCAGCTATTTTGAGGGGACTAGGTCTCGTATATGCCTCCGGCGGGACTCGAACCGCAATCCCTGGCTCTGGCTGTGGTTTCCTAGACTGCCACTTACAAGCATGCCCCACCATGCCTGATCCTGATTTACTTTTTAAAAAATTATATAGGATTATTTTGACTTAGTTTTAATTTTTTAAAGGGGTTACTTATCTCATTGGTCTGTTTTATGCCTTTGAGGAAAGCAGCAGTATCCAAGTATAACAGATTACTTTGATTTCATTGTTGAATCAATTGTTGGTTTGTTTTTTAAAGTGAAACTTCTACAATAATCTTTCAAAAACTCAGAATTTCCCTCACTAGGAGTTTAATGCAGGAACCACAGAACCTCCTTTCTGAGCATCACTTAGACTTCCCAGCCCACAGCTGGCTATTTTCTCATTAAATATGGTGATGGTAATAATTACAATTCTTTTTTAAACACTAGCATGGTAACAGAATGTCCAATATTTTATTAATACATATCCTTTGAGGAGCTATTAAAAAGGGTATAATCAAAATCATGGACAAAGCATACAGTCTTATAAATGACACTATTAACTGATGCATAATTTATAACAAAGTTTCTCAATAGGACTCCAGTGGTAATCCAGATGGCAAAATTCTTCATTAAATTTTGTTATGAATTACTGACACTAAATCACTAAACACCAGAAGCAAGGCTTGATGATGAAAATACACATTTTCAAATGCATCTAGCTAAAAATCCAATGATGTAAGTACCAAAAAAAGTAACTAAATATACAAAGATAAAATTCCCAAAACACAAAAACAGGAAACATTAGCCTTTAAATATTAATACAGAGATAATACAGCAATATGATGTTTATTTCAGTTTAGGTGAAAACTTTTACAATCATAGTGCATACTTGATTACACTATATTAACAAGAAAAGCTAGAAGGAAATAAATGGAAAAGGAAAGACGTTTTGATATAGTGGTAGGATGACAGATGGTGTTTCTTTTTTCTCTATCATAAAGTAGCTATATTGGCTTTAGTAGTGGTATTAATGCATCTAACCAAATAAACAGATTTTACCTCTCATTGGTATTTTGAAAGACCAGAAAAGAGAAAACCAGCAGGGAGGAAAAAACTAAGACAATTGTTGATGAAAGTGGTGTTAGGTTACTCTTTGGAAGTTAGTCACTTAAATAGGGCCCAGGGGATCTTCTAGAATGAGATAATGTTGATTTGGTAGCTGGTTACACAAGTATGTTGCCCTTCTGAAAAAAATCACTGAACCATACACCTATCAATACAGTTTCTGGTGTCCACATTACATGTACATAAAAAGCTGACTAGAAAAACTACAAGGATTTCTACTGTCGCAAAAAGTTTTCATGACATGAGATTTGTTTACTGTGCAAAAAAACAAATAAAAATTTTAGATACCATTACCTGGCAGTGCACGAAGATAACAATTAAGAATTCTAAGTGGTTACACTGAATTTTAATATTTAAAAGCTAAAGAGAAAATGAATCATTTCCTCATGCCAAAAGAATCAAATTTAAAATCTCAATTTTCATATTCACTACTGAGTTTTTAAAATGCTAATGAAAAACTTTTCACATTCCATTGGAAAAAAGTATTTCAAATTTAAAACAAGATTTCTACTCAGTTTCCAAAAGATTAGTGATAAAATATCATCTTCACATCTCTGTTGAACAATTATCTGTCTAAAAGACAGCCACTCTTTGGCATTTTAATCCACGTCAGTCAAGTCTGTAAACTACCTTCACTAAAGGTCCAACTTCAAAACATACAGTTGACAACTTCAAAGCATAGAGTTAAACATATTAAACATATCTATTAATTTCGGGAGGAACGAGGGACTGATTGCACTTAGGAAAAACTAAGAATTTTACTTGAGTTATATGTATTATATTCATGTTACAATTTTGCAAAATGTATACAGTTGTTAGTTGTTGTCCTTTTCCATTACATGTTAATACACCATGTTTAAGGAAAGAGCTTTTTATTCTTTGACTTAAACTCCACTTAATTTCAAGTCACAGCCTACATACACTAAGTACCATATAGTAACCAGTAGCAGGCTGTCACATAAGCTACATTACATTAAGAATAAGAACTGATTATTTTTTTTCTCTACATAATACACCTTACTATCACAACATTAAAAGCAAAGTTTATAAATGCTCATGCACAAAATATCTTACTAATTCCAATTCTAGTAGAATAGTTTTCTTCCAAAAATGTCTCAGATGGCGCATGCTTGTAGATGGCAGTCTAGGAAGGTGCGGTTGGGGCCAGGGATCGCGGTTCGAGTCCCAGCACGGGCATGTAATAAGAGTCCCAAAAAAATAGCTGGGCGTGGTGGTGCGCACCTATAATCCCAGCTACTGGGAAGCTGAGGCTGGGGACTGCTTGAGTCTGTGGTACCCCGGGGCAACGTGAGCCTGAGGTTCCACAGGCAAAAACATTGAGACCTAGTCTCAAAAATGAAAAAGAAATATTTTAAATGCTGAAATGAAGAGACAGCTGAAAGCATTTTCGAAAGCTAACAAGATACTGAAAACCATAAACGACACAGCTAACCAAAAGAGGTATGTGGGTGAAGCAATGAAACATTTTTGACAGAAATGTATTTAAATCTAATTATACGGAAACAATCTGAGTCATTCTACAAAGAAATAACCAAAGCCATCAAAGACTTTAAAATGTGACATAACTGTTCTAGATTACTAAGACAACGAAACGCATCTTTAAAAAAAATTTTAAAAGGCAGTAGATTTTGAAAAAATTACCTATGAACTACATGTTACCTACTCCTTCATCAATGCTACAATTTCTCAGGTAGCCTACGGCCATACCTACCCTGAAGGTGCCCCACCTCATCTAAAATTTCTTGGGTGTTAATTCTATTTTGATTAACGTTGGTTCACTGCATGCTTTTTTTTTTTTGGGGGGGGGTC
>PVHY01007358.1:0-44439 GCA_004024945.1 Uropsilus gracilis
AAGGTAGCTGGATACAAAATCAACACGCAAAAATCAACAGCATTCATATATGCAAAGAATCAATCAGAAGAAGAAGAAATTAGAAAAAACACCCCATTTACCATTGCACCAAAGACAATCAAATACTTGGGAATTAACCTAACAAAAGACGTAAAAGACCTATACAAAGAAAACTATAAAACACTATTAAAAGAAATAGTCATGAAACATCTTATCTCTTGTGCTCTCCCCCTCCCCCAGTATCACGCTCCTCTCCCTCTCTTAAGCTATGCTTCAGTTTCGTTGGCACTTTAAAATTTTTCTTGTCTGTTTGTTTATTTGTTTGCTTGTAAAATTAAAGTTAAGGAGCTTATGAAATATTATGACAAATGTATATTTACATCATCTTTCTTTTCTACTTGCAAACTGGATCCTATTATTGTTAGTAATAAGTGGATGACAATCCCCAGAAAGAATAGAAATACAAATAATGCCTAATTTGGCATTTTGAACTTTGAGGTTTATAAGATATGAATAAAACAAACTCCTGCTCCTTCTATGAATTCCATATACATTTCCCCCTAATTCCTTATCAAGCAGTAGTTTCTCTGTTAACCAAGATGATACACAAAGTGTATTACCTGGTTCCTTTTACAACATTTTTTCTTTGTTATACTAGTTGAGAAGTTAATAAGAACATACTTGTCCATGTAACCATAGCAAATACAGAAAACCAAAAAGAGCAACTTTGAAAAAGTCAATGTAGATGAAGATAGGCCCTCATGAATCATAGCAAACACAAAAAGATAATGGAAGCATCTTATCCACATCTGATTTGCTCGCACACAGTTATTTAGATAACAAATAACACATTCCTGGAGAGGGAAAGCCTCTGATTTAATTTCAATTGCATAGTCCAAGTAAATATGAAACGACTGCCAAGCTAGCAGACATAAATCTATACAACCTCATTTTCATCATGGTCTCTGCACTGGGAGAAAAATGAGTGAAAAGGTATTTCTTCCCCCACCTTGTTTTGTACATCATTATAGGTTTTAAATTAGAAGATAAGAATTCCAAATTTTTAGCATCATAACATTACTCAAACGGTTTTCTAGGAATGAAAATCTTGCCCCACCTTTAATGTAAGCCCAGTGAAATAAGACCAGTAGGAATAAAAACTGTTCATTTTTTCATGCTCTTTTTTCTTTTGGACTTAATGACACAGGCTGTGTGATACTGAGTAAAATAATCATTTGGATAAAAAGACTGTTATGTAACATATTTCCAATTAAGGAGATTTTAAGTTATTCTAATGAAATTCTGACATAGTACACATCATGAACCAAATAATTCACTTAGGAATCAAATGAACATGTAGATCTCGTGGGTGAGTTACAGTTGCCCTCAGAGTATTTGCTGTACTTTTCCTTGCCCTTAAACTTTTAAATGAGTCCGATAGCACCAACACTAACTGATAGCTACAGTTGTGTGGTTAGGTCTCATGAGTTCAAAGAAATGCTATTGCTGTGAAAATACTTGACGACCTAAGTAAGAGACATGTTCATGAATGTGAGCTGTCAGTAGCCCCTGCAGTGTTGATCTCTATTAATCCAGTTGCCAGTACCAGCATCTCTTAATGGCCTTGGCACTGAGTCACCAAGGCTTGACCCTTCACCAATTACTCTTGGCTGAGTTTCGGCCACTTCAGTGTCTTTTCTTCCTTCTCAGCTGTAAACTCGTTGATATATTAAACCTTCTTGGTGAAAATGCGGTTTGTTTTCATTGCCCCCTTGGAGAGCAGAGTATGGAGGCAAAGTTCTGCTGCCATCTTATTGGTGTGTCTTAATCTTGTCTTTGCCAATTCGTAGGAAATTCCTCAAAGACTTCTCTCCCCTCTTTATTTCACAGGGTGGCACAGCAGGCTAGATAATAAAGCTTATTAGGGAGAAGTCACTTTCATAGGACAGAATCATTCCCATTTTCTATTTAAGTTACACAGCATCTTAGCCAGGTATGTTCCTGCTATTTGTTGAGAATGCTCTCATTTCCTTTGTTTTTCTGTCACATATTAGGAAAATCTGGCAATAAGCTGACTTTGGCAGACAGTTGGGACTGTCCACTCCTGGAGGTTTCAAACTGTTAACAGAGACAGAACTATTTTTTCAAGCTAACTATTGTCTGTAATCCTAATAGAGCACTAAGCACGGATTCCAATTGATCTTTAGTTGTGTGGTTAGATGCTTAATAACCACAAGAGTCAGGGCTGTGTTTGCTTTGTTTCTCAAATGTTAGTTTAGAAACAATGCATTTAAAATGCTGCCAGTTCATATTATTCAGCAGATACACTATCTACTAAGTGCCAACTGTTTAGGGATTAGGGAGACAGTTGTGAACAAATGACATTTCCCAGCTTCTTGAGCTTACATTCTGGCTGATAAAAAAGTAAGAGCTAAGACTTAGCAACACTTACTCTGTGCCTGAATATATTTTTTTAGCAGAGGTGGAAACTGAGACATTTTGTTCAGTATAATTCATATATAACAGTTATAAGAAAGATAACATTTTAGGTATAGAACCAATATAAGTACATTAAATGTTCCATATATAATTATACATGACAACGTAATATAAAACATATAGTTAACATGCAAGAATAGATTTTAGCTTGAGCAAGTAATATGTGGTATATATAATATACACATTTATTCACATATATGTACATATATGCATATATGTATATGTATATATATATATACAGAGACATATGTATTTTAAACATACACACATATAATGGACAAAAATGAAGTTTAAGAGTTTGCTAGACTCTTGCCTCATTCTCACCTGTTTCCCATGTGTCCTGAGGTACCAACTCAGATCTCAGTTTGAAAATCACTCAGATATCCTTAGTCTTTCATTTTACATATGAAAAACTGAGCTTTAAAGAGGAAAAGTGACTTCTTTAAGGCCTCACAGCTAATCAATGACTGATTCAAGACTAGAAATCATTAATTATCAGATGGAAAAACTAAAGTTCAGGGATATTGTCAGTTTCCCAAGAGGGCATTGGCAGTAAGTTGTGAACTAGCAGCTAAATCCTGATTTTTCTGTTTTTATTTCCCCTAGATTAACTAAGTCTGTAACACTCTGAATTTAGTTTCTCTCTGCAGATGTCATTCCTGGTATGCCACCATCAAAGACTGTAGATATGCCTGCCCTTCAGTTGTTATCCTCAAATAGACTGCCTGCTCTCATGCACCGTTTCCTTATTTTCTTGCCTTTTCTTGTCCAGAATGTCATTTCCTCCTCTTCTGTATGTCAAATATCTAATCATTCCTATAGAAATTGGCACTAGTATCACTTCCACGAACCCTGTTCTGTGTGTACCAGGCTGGTTTCATGGATGTTCAACTCAAGAAAACTGCTTGGATTAATGCATTTTAGAATACTTAACATTACCTGGAAAAAGGCCCATCATTTTATTTTTGCACTAGACCCTAAAAATTATGGATCCAGTCCTGCATGTGTTTATTCATGTAACATATTGAATAAATGTCTAGTACTATGAGGAACATACTGAGAAACATGTTGTTTCCTCTGATGAATTATAAACTCCCTGAAACCAGGAACTTGCCTTATTCATTATTGCTCCTCAATACCAATGAACATGAATGAAGCTCAGGACTTAGTAATACCCTCATTTTCTATCCCATAGTAATCTGCTGATTAGGAGAAAATGCTTGACCTCTAGACAATCTGAGTATCTGCTCCAGGGCAAAGATCCTTGCTTTCCCAGTGTTGAAACTATTAACATTCAATTGTATTCCAGGAACATGGAGAGGTCACATGTTTATTTCTTCTGCTTCAACTAGCTTCTAAAATAAATAGACTGAAGAGAATAGGAACCATTTTAGTGCATAGGATAAATTAAGCATGTTTTAAAGCTTACAGGACTGACTTATTCCACTAGAGTTCAGATTCAGGGATAGGATTGTGCTAAAGGAACATTAACTTCTTTAATCCAGAACTTTCCTGAAGATTATGACTGAGCACAGGTTAAAGGACCTACACAAGTGAACTTTTCTTAATAAGCTCACTTTTCTATGTAATTCAGTGTGTATAGCAACTGTGGTTTTTTCCATTGTTTGGTATATAGAAATTTCATATTTAATTTAGAAACAGAAAGGGGGACTGCAAGATATAAACTAGTGGCAGAATAAGGAGTGGATTAGAACACAGAGAATGCTCTTATTCCCTTGGCCTTATTCATAATCTCAGGAATTACTAAATTAGTAAAAATAAAAAAGGGAGCCCAGGTTAGCTTGTTAGGGTATGCGAATTTATGGATCCTGTCAGCTATGCCAGCTTACTACTGTATAGAGACTCTGCCTTCAATGTCATTTTTAATTCATGCAATATTTACTCAAAGTTCTTATGATCAAGATCTTAACTCAGAGATCATACTGAAGCAACAGGGAAAGCATAGACTTGTTCCGTAAAAAGCATTAAGTGGTTACAAACTGAGAGTC
The DNA here is from genome assembly GCA_004024945.1 of Uropsilus gracilis. Taxonomy (NCBI): domain Eukaryota; kingdom Metazoa; phylum Chordata; class Mammalia; order Eulipotyphla; family Talpidae; genus Uropsilus; species Uropsilus gracilis. The sequence continues at coordinate 4,509 of PVHY01007358.1, forward strand.
TGCCAACAAATTACTGGGTCTGAAATCTGGTTTGACCATTTACTGATTAAGAGATGGTTGACAAATTAGCCAGAATGTAAGTTTCCTTATATCTAAAAACAGATGATCATAGCATATACTACAAAGGTTTCCTGTGAGAATTAGTTTGTTCTAGTACCTAAAAGTAAATTGGAATAAAACGGTAGCAATATATAGCAGTATCTCAATATTCTGAGCTAGCACCAGCTTTGTTGGGAAGATAGGTATGCTAAAAAATAACCTTCACACAGTATCAGGGGGAGAAGAGCTAGTTGAAACTTAATTCTCTGAAGTGACCCATCAGGAACAACAAATTAAAGATCCAAACAGGTTTAGAGTAGATTTATTCTCTGGACTCACGTACAGCATATGATTTTGAAAGGATTTGGCCTATAGATCTTTTAAGAATAATTCTGGTCAGAGAGAAGATAAATGTGGAGATGGGGAGTGTGTGGAAGGTATTTCTACTTCCTAATCATCGATCTACACAGGAGAGGGCACAATTGCTGTCATATCCATTACGTGTATTTCTGGCAGAAAAGAGGGATTTCTCTTGCTCTCTTTATTGCTTTATATTGTTTCTATATCAATAAATAGCAACAGATTATCAAGGGTCGCACACAGAAAAATAAGGAAATTTTTGTTAGTAAGTCTTTTCATTGGCTCGCAAATGCCTAGCAGCCTTTGTAGCTAAACTGTGACAAGAGCAATGTCCTAGAACTAGTGACAAGAGGTCACCCTGTGTGGGCCGGGCCCCTCTAAAAGATGAGACATTGGACAGCAGAATGCCTTTCCCTGGTCATGAAAACGTTTCTGTTGTTTATGAGTTAATCTGTGCTGTTCATGAATGAAAATATTGTTGGTCCGCTGAGTCTAGTTTTTCTTTCTCATCTCTTCTTTCCTTTTCAAGACAGCCAGCTTTCCAATGAAACTCACATCCCTGATAAGACCCATGCTGCATGAGTAAGATAGCAAACATCAAGGCCCACATATGACAGAAGTTATGACCGAATCAAAACCGCTGCTCAGTGTCCTGTCTGGCAGAGATATGAAATTTTTATTAATATTCAGCTAAGTTTCCCAATTAATGATTGATGAAACAAAGCTCATCCTCGTAAGGAGGTGATGTAATTTTCCTATTTGGATGATGTTTGCATTGTAAATTTTAAAGGGCAGGAATATACATTCTAGTCATGTAATAATATCTAAAATTTGGACTGTAGTGAAAGAAATACAAGTTTTAATAGAGCCTGAGAAATAGTGTATTTCATATGAAAATAGTGCATGTTATATAAAATTCAAAACAGATTGGGTAGGATTCTGCCAGATAACTAGTTGCTGCAGCAGTGGAAAGTGACTAGCCTTGGGAAGATGGTTGAGCCTTTCAAGTGCCCAAAGTTTTTATGCCAAGGCAGGCTACGATGTGGTCAGTGTGGTGATGGGGATCCTGCACTCTAGAATCATAAGTACCTTGCAAATAAGTAGATGTTCTTTCTTTGTTAAGTCTCATAATTTCCTTAGTTTAAACTATGAAAATGGATTTCGTTTTATTTTTCCTAAAAGTATTTTCATTTAATGGCAACTTTTAAAACTCAAAGATTTTAATTTTGGCCTCTTCATTGTCATTTTAGACCTGTTTTTGTGGGCCAGACTTCTAAGCAGAGTCACTATTTGCAAAATAGTTCCTCAAATTTCTTTAACAAAAAATGGACCCATTTTTACTTAATTCTGAAAAAAAGTCATTTCCTATTTGCTTTGATTAAATTTTACTTTGAGTCTTAAAAATAATATTTACACTGCTGGACTTGCAATCATTTTCTAGATTTTTAAAGTAACATTTATATAAATATATCTATATATCTATATCTATGTATCTATGTATCTATGTATCTATCTATCTATGTATCTATCTATCTATCTATCTATCTATCTATCTATCTATCTATCTATCTATCTATCTATCTAATCTATCTATCTATCTATCCAGTGTTGTTTGTGAAGCCAAAGAGTGATCGAATTTTCCTTTGGAATTTCTCCTACTTTAACTTGAGCCAAAAATTAAGTGCTAATGCCACATTTGGGGCAGACATCTTGCCTGCTCCTAAAATTCTCAACCATTAGACAGTATTATCAGAGAGCTTTTTAAATCTCTCTCTAGGCACAGGCTAGGGGGTGGAAAATGAATTGTGAAAAATGAATGAATAGCAAGGATTGTTTTCATCTTGAGTTTAGAAAATGCATATCCTCCCTTCCCTCATCTCCCTACCAGCATCTTGTCTCATTATCCCTTAACCTTGAAAAACATCTGTCTGCTTCTGTATGAATTTTACAATGCAAAAAAGAACCAAAACATCAGTGCATTGTTTCTATCAAAATGTAGTCACTCTACTTCTAACATTACCTTGTTATAGGAGAACACTTCCTGGGTCATCCTCCACCCCCTTCCTATGGAGGGCACATATTTCAGTTTTCAAATATTTGGGAGTATTTCTATATAATCAAAAGTGAATCTCAAATCTTGTTATCATAATCTAAGATCACACAAATGATAACAAACAAGTTATTAATTCAGAGCTGACTAAAGCAAGTAGTCAGCTACCACCATTTATGTTTGGCAGTGCAGGCAGCAGAATGGGAAAATATCAGAGTTAGAATGTGTGTTTGGGGGTTGTACAGGTATGCTCTGATTTGAGTTTGTTGGCATTTAAAACTCATTGTAGCTAATTTAAAGTGGGTGTCTCATGGATTGACTAGGGAACATATTCGATTTTCTTTTTTTTTATTTGAAAAATTCATTTTATTGATTTGTCACATTTATGCACTAATTGATCCCTCCTCCCCCCCTCCTTATCACCCCTCCGTATCCCCCCTCCAGTCACTCCATCTCCCCTTTTTCTTCAATTTGTTGGTTGGTTAAGTTGATGTTCAGTTGTTCATTGTTTGGCCCGTTGTTCTCTTCCGATATCTGATAAATGTGTTTTGTTTTGCATATATATGTATATTTATATTTATGTTACATTAGTCCATTATTGTGTACCCTGGGGCTTTCCCACTTCACTAACATTTGTTAACCATCCTGATCTTTTGTGCTCTTTACTTCCCCCACCTTCTTCCCCCTCCTCCTCTCTCACTCCATGGTTCAGTCCCATTGGTTGTTTTCATTCTTTCTTATTTGTTTGTTTTTCCCTATATCCATCATATAAATGAGACCATACTGTACTTCTCTTTTTCTTTTTGACTTATTTCTGCTAATATGAATCCCCCTAGTTCCACCCAAGTTGCCGCAAATGACATGTGTTTGTCCTCCTTGATGGATGCGTGATATTCCATTGTATATATGTACCACATTTTTTTTAGCCAATCATCTGTTTGGGGGCATTTGGTTTGTTTCCAGTTCCTGGCAATTGTAAACAGGACTGCAATGAACATGCATGTACAGGTGTCTTTTGAATTAACGTTTTCATGTCCTCTGGGTAGATTCCTAGTAGTGGGATTGCTGGGTCAAATGGTAAGTCCACTTTCAATTGTTTGAGGGTCCTCCACACAGTCTTCCATAGTGGCTGGACCAGTTTGCACTCCCACCAGCAGTGTAAGAGATTGCCTTTTCCTCGACATCCACGCCAACATTTGTTGTCTGTTTTATTTATATGGGCCATTCTTACTGGTGTAAGATGGTATCTCAGTGTGGTTTTAATTTGCATTTCCCTGATTATTAGTGATGTGGAGCATTTTTTCATATGTCTATTAGCCATCTGTATCTCCTCTTTGGTGAAGTGTCTTTTAGTTCTTCTCCGCATTTTTTGAGTGGGTGTTTTGCTCTGTTTTTGTTGGGCTGTAGGAGCTCTTTGTGGATCTTTACTATCAGACTCTTGTCACTTGTCTGGAGAGCAAAAATTTTCTCCCAGTCAGTTGGGTTTTTTTGTTTAATCCTGAGTTGGAAGGATGGGTGGGAAGGGATAAGGAAACTGACAATTATTAACCAAGTCCTGGCACTCTGTACAGCTAATGCAGATACTGTGACTTGATTTCCTGGACCTTTTATTGTGGGTCAGAGCTTTCTGCCATATGTTTTCTGGTTATTGTCTACATGTGTGGTTCAGTCTCTCAGTCTGTACAGAAAAGAATAATAACTCATCTGCCAGTGCAGGGGTAGAGGTGTCTTTTATGAAAGCTGCTGGCCCTGTGTAGCTATTGAGCATTTGACATTAGAGCTAATCAGAAATAAGGTATGCTATAAATATACAATAAACACTAAACTTGAAAGCGTCCATGTGAAAAGCTCATTAATATATTTAGTACTAAGTAAACTTTAGCTAAATAATATTGAGATATAGTAGATTAAGCAAAATTGAGCCTTAGAATTTTTTATGGTGATTTAGAGAATTTCAAAGTTTCATATGTGGGTCACATTTGTGGCTTATATTATATTTCTTCTCTTGGGCAGCCTTGGAATAGAGGCTTGACATATCAAAGTCTGAGATGTTTTTCTTGAGAAATCCCTTACAAATACTCACGTATTATACATTTTCCATGACCAGGGCAGAGCAGCTTATAGTGAGAAGGTACATTTTGGATTTGGGAGCTGAGGAGAAAAGACTAACCTTTTCAAAACTGTACTATTTAAATTTTTCATAGAGTTGATTTTACTTGTCTTTGAGGAGAGAATACACTTTGGTTTAGGAAATCCTCTTAATGTAACCTTTCATTATGTAAGTATCAAATAATAAAAGAGAGGAATTAAATGAAAGAATCCTTAACAGATACTAAAACCTAAAGTGGATGTATTTCTGAATCAATGAGATTATATGGTGCTTTCCCCTGCCTCTTTTCTAGAGAAAGAAACTAGCAGCCAAACATGAGACAAAGAGATTCATGAAAGAATACTGAGTTGAGGATGAAGGTGGTAAAAAGAGCAGAGCACCTGCTGGGGGCAAAGGGAGAAGCTGCTCTAGAGGGCCCTTGTGGTGGGATTTGAGGAGATGTGATATCTAATAATCAACTTTAAGCTCTTCTCCCTTACTGCCTCAATTTTTAATTTTTTTATATTCATAACAAAGTGAGCCATCGGTGTTGGTAATAGAACTTCCCCCGGGAATGAAAGCAATGACTGCATCCACATTTTGGATGGGTATGTTGCTTCATCCAATCCAGTTCATCCACATCCTTTGCAGTACTGTTTAACAAGCATTTCCAAGAAAACACCCAATTTTAATACCATAAGACTATTATCCACTATTGTCTTTAGTGAAATCTTTTTTCTATTGGTTCAGGAATGCAAAACTGTAGCAAGTCTCAAAGGGTTCATACTGTTGAAAGGGTTGCTGCAGATTAAAAATAGCACAGCAGTTTATCTTCGGCTGCTGGGGTATTGGTTTACTTTTCTCACAGAAACAGGCTTTAATTACAGAGCAAAGAATAAACTGGACTTGATTGCTCTTCGGAAAGACTGACATTTCAGTCTCTCCCACAAAATACTTATTGATGTTGATGTAAGAGAAACCGAAGAGTCAGAATACAAAGGAGCTTTGTGTTGCCAGCAGTTGGGAAAGCATCCTTTGTCTTTCCAACTTAGCAGTTTTGATATGGAAGACAGCGAGAGAGAATAAATATCAAACACAACATTGTCATTTCACAATCTCTTTTGTGGCTGTACTTTAGAAGCCGCCCACAGTAAGACAATTGAAGTTCCTGGGCTGCTGGAGGGAAAAAAAGAAAATGAAGACTGACCACATCCCCAATTTTCACTTAGGAAAAGATATTATTTATAATAATTATAATTGCATTTTCCATACATGTCAAAAGACAGAAGATGATTTAACATTTAAAAAGGGAAAGAAAATCCTTATTCAGAATAATTGGAGACATGTAAACCCCTTTGTGAATGCAGTTTGGGTTTAACTAAAAAGCATGTGAAGTGCTACATTTCAAGAGATGAGAAAATATTGAATCTTCAGCACTGAATATGGCAGGGATCCTTTCCTTACCCCAGTGTGGGCCTTCTTAGCATTTCGTAGAGAAATATTATATGCAATTAGAAGATACTGCTATTAGCTAGATAAAGAAGGTAGACAACAAAGAATGACATATAAACAGAGAGATTCCTCTGAAAACAATTTGTAAGCACACAGAGAAAGGATGTTTTAGAAACAGCCATTAGAAGCACAGTACAAATGGAGAGATTTTCATGAAAAAATACCCTAGCTAGAAATATCTTCTGATTTATTTACAAATGGCAGCCCCTTAACGTATTGATTTGAGGTCTTACATTTTCCTGTATTGTCTTGGCAAGTCCTAACAATATGTAGTGAGAGAGAGATATGAGAGAGAGAGATAGAAAGAGGGGAAGAAAGAACAAGAAAAGGAAGGAGAGAGGAAAGGACTAATTATACAAAAGCAGGAAACTATTTAAATTTTTATACTTAAGAAAATAAAAAGACAATGTGAAAAAAATCTCTAAAATCCGCACAATTTCTTCTATTCCTCAAGAGACTGTGATATTGGTAGGAAGCTATGCAGACTCCAAAGCAAAAATTCACTCCCAGTCAGTTTAAGCTACTTCTTGGCACCCTCAAACCTTCCTCATTCTCAAGTGTGCAGAAGGAATGCTTTAAATAACTCATGAAAATGGCAAAGTAGAATTTCAGATTTCAAAACATTTCAGTGTGAAGCAACTCAAAGGAACAGTATCAAAACCATCATTCTTTAGCAGTAGCCACCCTCCCCCCACCCCCACTCCACTGCCTAAGACAGGATGGTAAGATACAGCACCATCCTGGAATGGGTGTAAATGCTCCTGCTTTTTAATGACTGAATATTACTTTCCTTTAGAATTGACAGTTTTAAGCTATATAAAGTATTACTTTTAGCAACTGGTAAAGATAAAGTCTGAAGATGAAACTGTCTTTTATAAACAGTAGGACAACAGCAGCTTTGCAAGATATCCAATGGTGAGACCCATTTCAATGATGTATTTCTATAGGAAATTTGGTGTAGCTAAAATTGTGTTCAAAGAGTTTTTAATCTACTTGATATTACAGTTATTCACTATAAAAATCTGAAATACTATTTATTAAAATGTAGTGTAATGAAAATAAAACATGTTGAGACAATAATTTATTAAAAATGGCTCTCATCACAAGTACTGTTGTTTGTCCAACTTTCCTAGGTCAGAATATCAGAAAGTGTGACTTCAAGATTGTTATTTCCAGGAAAGTAGGTGGTTCAGTCTGAAACTTTATTACAAGTGGAAAATACATGAGAAAAAGAAGAATGAACTGCGTACTGGAAAGTTCACTTAAATCCCACCTTCTGGAATAGTGCCATGGGTCTGAATCTGCAGATGCTCTGCTACAGTTTTGATTACTCAACTCCCTAGGTTATAATGGCTCAAATTCTGCCTCTGGCATTTTGACTTATGCCCCAACTGTTTTATTTGTCCTATTGCCACCTGTGCATTCAGACCAAAACAGAGGAGATGGCTAGAAGCCATGATATTGATAGCTGAGGTCAAAAAAGTCATGATGTTCATTGGACTGCAAGTGTTAAGAGTTCCTGTCTTTGAATCCACCAAAAGACAAGCAGTCTTCTCATTTAAGAGTTGTCACTTTACTCCTCAAATTCATCCCCTCCTACAAATGACTAATTTGTGTTGCCAGTCACAATCTTGACAAATAGGTTCTTTTAATCTGTAAGAGTAGTAATCACCTGGAAAGTTACATTTGCTATCATTCCTTACATTTTCTAAATCTAAGCTCCCAACCTAACAAATCAAGTAGAGATGCTAAAATGAGATAACGAAGCAAAGCAACTTCTTTCCTATTCAACACTATATATTTATATCATTTCTTCATGGCATGTGGCAGATCAGAAAAAAAAATATGATCCTATTGGGAAGTTCTTATTTTGACTTATATATGGTCATTAAGGGATCTCTTGTGCCTTGAATCTTAGGTATGATGGTCTGGAACATGTCAATCTCTATTTAGAGATGGGATCTTGGAATCTTTTCAAAATATGAACATTTTCGTGTCTTCTCATGTGAAACTAACAAAGTTGATTCAGTTGCATCTTACATAGTAGGAATATTGTAAGTATTTGAATTCATCCTCTGCATTATTTTAAGTACCTATAATGGAATCTAACAACACAGAATTTCTAGTTAGAGGCAATTAAGAAAAATTAAAAAATGATTTTACTTCAGTGGTATTTAATATCTTGAATTAAACTCAAATTAGTCTTTATTTAGAATATTTATCAGTACATGGATTGCTTATAAAATCATACTGTGAATGTGTGAAGATTTCAGCAGAGTCTTATTTCTGTTTCACTACATGAATTTCTCTTTCTGTTGAAATTTTGTCAAGCTTCTAAATTGTTTTACCTCCTATAGGATGGTTAGCATGTGTTCATAGGGATAGATAGGACACCAACCTTATTCCTCCCCTTCAAAGTTAACAGAAATCAGAGCCAAAATGAAGCTAGCTAAGGTTTGATTGGCAAAGGACTGAGTTAATTTGTGTTTGTTGTAAGAAAAAAAAATATCTAGTTTGATTCTCCAAATAACATACTAACCAGAAAGTAAATAACTTGATCTCTCTGAGTTGTAAATATGGCTGTATATGCAAAACCTTTAAAAGAAAAGAAAGGAATAGATTTTTAAATGACACCTTTGATGGCTATTCTGCAATGAGAACTGAGATTTCTGCATAAATAAACTATGTATTGGCAAGACTCATCCTGGAATCGTGGCAAGTCTTTTTGCCTCTTTCATAAAAGGAAAGAGAAAAGCAACCTATTAGTCATACTCTAGGAAAATAAATCAGGATCTGATTACATCGTTTAACTGGCAAATTAATTCATGAATTTTCCAACATTTTTAAAAGCACACGTGTTGAAGTGTTGAACTTCTGCCCCTGGTAAAGCTTTTAGGGCCCTTTTGAGACACAGATAGAGTGAGAAAATATGTAAAATAATGAGAATCATTTTCATCATATTTAGTGACATTTGTTCTCAGAATTCTATTAATTTAAGAGAATTACTTGTAACTGTTGCTGCATTAAGAAACTTGGCAATCACAGGAGTATAATTATTTCTGCTACAGCGTTGACACATACAGAAGAAAGGAAATCATTCATGTAATATGCTTATGTATTTGTGGCTATTCATATATATGTTATCATAATGCATAGTTCCCAGAAATTTGCCTCCTCCTTCCATGTTGAGAAGTATATACACATGGCATTGAATTTCTGACAATTCCCCTGAAGAGTTAGCCTTAAGCAGGAGAAAATTTTTTATAAATCCTTAGCATATGCCCTGGGGAACACCCAAAGAGAGCCTTTGCTGTACTGTAACCATTATTATTTGCTTAATGGTTAAGGAAGACAATTCTCTATTCTATGAGACTGTCCTTACCATGGCAGATGTTTCCTATCTTTCAGACTGACTTAATATCCGGAATCATTGTGATCACCCATCACACTCCATATCTAAACTCTTTCTATAAATCTTCATGTGAAGGTTACTATGAACAGACTAGACTTCAGAAATGACCTTTACATCATCATGAGATGGTCTAAGATATATTATACAAAACTCTCTCTTAGGATATGTGTGTATATACATATGTATATATGTATGGGTATGTATATGTCTCTTATGTGTATATATATCTAATGTATGTATATGTGTATGCTTGTGTATATGTATGTATATGTGTGTATATGTGTGTATATGTGTGTGTTTGTGTGTGTGTATTTAATGTGGAAAGACCCTAGGAATTTCTTCAAATAGCTTAACAGAAGTCTCCCTATCTTTCTGAGAGCATTCCTATGAATATATTCATGTACCAAAATTGTATAAAATAAAGAGGCTGGTACCATTAAGTTATAATAACTTTTTCTTTGTATTTCAAGATTCCAAAAATGGTCTACCAAATTATAACCAATCATACATGAAACCTAACATAGCACAAATATGTAGTAAACTCTGGAATGATGTGATGAATACATGGCCAGTATTTATACTTTAGTAATTACTTTAGTAATTCCGGGCAAGTAACTTGGTGTTACACATTTCAGATGCACACTACCTCTAGAACAGCTGTGGCAAAGTAAATGCTGAACGCTGTTTTCCCTTTTCATCTTTTGTCATAAAAGAGAAATCCTTTTGGGAAAATGTTTTAGTGTAGGTTTGTTCACTAGGACGAAAGTATGTGTTATCCAGAGGATCAGGAATGCCTCCTGTAATGACTCTACTTCACAAGATGTTTTTGGAAACTGAGTCAGATATTAACTGAGGAAGTGGGAATACATGAGATAGGGATCAATTTAAGATAAATTTAAATTTAAATAACTTTTACAAACTTTTTAAAATTGACATTTTGACAACTCTTAAATGGCTAAGTTTTCAAATAAAGTCTAATGTTTAATTATAGTCATGTACTAATGTCAAATTCTTATTAGTACTCATGGTATAAATGAGTCAATATAGTGATATTTCTTTAAGGCAACCCTTTCAGTGTTCTGCTGTATGTTATATTTTTGGTAGCTAATACTGTGTCTATATGTCAATACTAGGAAATTTGGGGAAGAGATATATAAGAACTCTATGTGCTATCTTTGCAAGTTTTCTCTAAATTTACATTTGTTCTAAACCAGAAAATGATTGTTTAAAAGATTGCTTTTTTAATTCGTTTATTTTACTCATGCTGCACAATATCTTCCTCTCATTATTTTTTCTCCCTGCCAAACCTCATTCTTTAGCCTCTCCTCACTCAATTTCCAGCTTTACATGTTTTCCGTCTTGAATTGCTTCCAAGGTCTGCAAACCTAGTGTTGACCCTGAGTGCCTATTTCTTATGTCTAGTACAGTCCTTATCATTTGCTGTCTTTAGCTTGCTTTCTTGCCTATTTTTATTCTTATTTTTAAAAATCTATTTAATCACCCATATTCTCTGTCATTTAATCTCCATAAAATCACACTGAGTTTGTCATAATCATTATTCCCATTTAATAAATGAAAATAGTGAAAGTTCAGAGAGGCTAGTGATGTGAATGCAGAGTTGGGGCTTAAATTCCAAAACCTTGAGTCTTTCAATTATATCACATTGCCTAGAAGTTAGCTAATGGTTTTATTTTTGTTTCTATATGTTCTTTTTAAAAATTGGGAGAAATTTTGAATGAAAAAAATGACTAAGCCTTTTAATCCAATATGACAAACAACATAATGACAAGTGGATGAAAAAAATAGCATAATTTATGCATTTTAAAAATAAACTCAATCCACTCAAATGCCAAAGTGAGGCCAGATTTTCTCATTGGGTTTCACACTCATGAAGGGATAGAATTGGAAAAGCTGTAATCATCATTTAGTTGACCATACTCCTCACAGATGAGGAAAGTTATATCAGAGAAAATATGAATTCACTAAATGATTTTAAACTTTTCTTGGACACATGAGAAACCTAACTTGGCAGCCCCTCTTGAACCCACTTGATTCTCAGTTTTGTCTAATGGAATATAATCAGAAATGCGATATATCACTTTCAAATATAATTCTAACTTTACACAATCTCTCTCCGCTTTATGTACAGTTGGAAAGGAAAGACTCTTCCATTGCAGGAAATTTGCCTGGAAGAGTGTTGGCTTTTATGTGAGTAAGAAACCACATTACTTTCATTGCCTCTTATTGTTTTCAAACTTTGGAATCATGAATGGTAGCATAGTTTAGTCTGAGTGGACTAATAAATGAGCTGAAGTCTCTTTCAACTGAGTAGATTCCTCAGGTTTACTCAGACCCTAAACTCTGCTACTGCTGTCGGTCATTTTCTTTATAAATAATCATCTTTGTTAATAAGTATAGTCACAACCATAGAAATTTTCCCTTTTTTTCTATAACTGTATATGTTCGCATTCCATTCAAAAAATTTTTTTAATCTAGTATTATGGATATATGTGTGTCAGTGCTTGCGAAAAGGCCTAGAAATAGTGTTGGGGAAAAGAATGAGATGGGGCTGAGGAAAAGAAGAGTGAGGAGAGGAAAACAGTGATACTTTAACATTACCTGTTGTGTTATTATATATAATTTATAATGAGAATGTATTCATATATTACTTTTAAATTTTAAAGACAAATTAAAAAAAACATTCAGCTAATGAAACTATACTGCTTGGTCTTTCAACATCTACTAAAATCCTTCCTATCAAACCTTTACTATGAGTTCAAATGCCAAGCTTTTGCAGAATACCTTTTTTGATCCTTTCCAGAAGGAATGATATCTTCATCTGAACACCAGTAGAATTAAGCGATTGCTTATTTATCCAGTACCTTCATCTTTTTCTTCTGTTTTAGTTGTCTGAAGACAATTCATCTCCTTTAGTAGATGAAACATTTCTAAGTGTGGGGACTGTTCTGTTTCTTCATGTAACTTGTCAAAAAAATACATCAAAATAAGAATCAATGTTTTCTGGATTGACAAGGTGAATAACTTGGCAAATCCTCTCTCTAGAAAGCTGTGATAAATCTGGAGAAGATGATTGAAAACAATCATTTCAGCTCTCTAAGCATAGAACAAATTGAGAAGTGTTTATTCAAGAAAAGCTACTAAATTCAAGGTATAAACAGTGGGAGTGTGTTATTTTATTCCTGGAATAACTCTCATTCTCTTACTACAAGCACTACTTCTAGTTCTACAGTCATGATAGTTTAGCCATGACAGAAAAATTCTTGAAAACCAGCAACTTCACTGCTAGAGAAGCCTGAGATCACTTAGAGATGATCATGGCAAACTCCAATTGCCAGAAATACCAAGGTGCCTGTTCAAAGATAAATAGATAAACACATGTTGGTACATCAATATAATTAAGTACTCAGCAACAAAAAGGAATGATCTATCCATAAACATGACAACATGGGTAGACTTCAAAATAATGATACCAAGTGAAAAAGACAGGCAAAAAGTATGCATGCTATGTGATTTTGTTTACATAAAATTCTAGGAAATATGACTCTATAATTACAGAAAGTAGTTGAGTGATATAAGGAAAATGCATGGAAAGAGAGGCATGCAAGAAGCACAAAGAAACTTTTGTTCATTAACTTGTTATGCTGATGCTTTCACATTTAACAAAAATTAATAAATTGTGCATTTGAAATATGTAATTTATTGTATAGCAATTCTACTTTAAGATGGATGTTTCAAAAATTACCTTAGCCCCAGAATTGTTCAGTTGTATCAATCCTCCCCAAAATCTATATTCTCTGTAGTCTGTGGTTCACTATTGATAAAAAGCTTTAAACCCTCGGGGTACATTAAAAACTATTTTAAAAAAAAACATGGATTTAGAGGAAACAGAATCACTGTACTTAAGAAGTAGTGGTTCTCTCATTCATCGGTGTAATGGTGGAGTGTTAGGACCAAAGCATAACCATCTAGTCCAGCCTTTCATAAACCCCAGGAAACTGCAGTCAGAAGGTACTTGGTTGAGGTCAACTGGAGGCTAAGAGAACACTTCAGGACACACTTCTTTGCTGCAAGAAAATGGAAAAAATAGGAATTGAATATTGACTTTGCTGACTTTATCACTTACTTGGGATATTTCTGTTCTGAAGAACCACATAAGAAGAACCACCAAAAAAAAAAAAAAATCAATTCTTCCTCAACAATCATCGTCTTCCAAAACATGCAAGCAGAGCCAAACCTGTATTTTAAGATGTTATCTTACATTTAAAAATTCCTTTCCCTTTTCATCCTGATTGTTTTCATATATTTAAAGTCTTTGAAGAAGGTTCTTTGAATCTCTGACAGCCAAAACCAGCTGTGTTTGCTAGTGAGGGTGGAGATAGAAATAATATTTTCTAGCAAAACCAGGATCAGACTTGAAAGAGAAAAAACTCAATTGGCAGCAATGGAAAGAGGAATATTAACTAATCTAGAACATTACTTTGAACTCTAGCACTGATTTTATCCTTGAAAAAAGTGATTCAAATTCATACAGTAAGAGGTGAGGGGTCATTACTTTTATAGTTTGAATGGACAGATAAAAAGATGCATCAGGAAGAATGCCTTCCCTTGCTCTAAAATTGAAGCAAAGATAATGGTCCAGTTTTCTTCAAGGCTCAGGGGAAGGGTATAAGCACTAAAGTCAGACAACCTCCTAAATGTTTCTCTACTTTAGATTGATTTCTATTTTATATTTCTGCATTTGTACACTGAAAATATTAATGTCTGTGTGGAGTTATTTTGAAATTTAGAAATAGTATCTGTAAATTCCATTTTACAGCGCCAGACTTATATACATGACATGTGGGCACTCAATAAATGATAACTGTTACTATTTATTATTTTAAGACTTAGCACATAACTACGAAATAAGATACTGCTGAGAGGAGCTATATACCTACTCTATACTTGGCAGTTCTTTTTTAGTCATACAGGAGCTCCTGATATGTGTCCTTCAGCTTCCAGCTGTTTCCTTCTGCTATCCCTGATGCAGTGTAAAGGAATTTCTCTGCATGTCTCTACAGAGGCAACCAGCACTTTAAGTTAGTGTTCTTTTCTTGAGTTGAATAGGAGATGGTTTACTTCCCTTCATCCCTAGAAGGAAATGCTGCTCTCTGATGCAAAAGGAAGATTTGAACTGACATTGAGATTGATAAACTCATTTATTAAATTTTTCCTTAATAAATTAATACATTTTGCATAGGTATAGCTATCTTCTCAACTGTGTTTTCATATCTTTGCAAATATTTTATCATGTTAATTATCACAGTATGTTATGGAAATTATTTTATGCACCAATTAGTGTGTCCACAGCTGATATTTGAGTTTCTTGAGGACAAGGAATAGTTTCTTCCTTTGTGTTTTCCCAACATATAACATAGTGAATGTACTTAACTAACATTTGGTAAATGTTTGTGCAGTGATTACTAATACCTCATATTTCAAGTCTACTTTATCACATCAATATCTTTCTCCTTCAGAATGTTAGAAGTACCTCAAGTTTTTGTGGCAACATGACCCATAAATGTACCAATGGTCTCCTTTAAATAAATGAATCAGCTTTATTTTTTTTTTCATTTGTTGAAAGGGTTTTTTTAAAAATTTATTTATATATAAATTTCACATCATTTTAACCCCAGGGATTTACCCCCCCCTCCATTGTCCCCCTTTCCCTCCTGCCCAAAGTTGTGTGCTTCAGTT
This sequence comes from Uropsilus gracilis, assembly GCA_004024945.1. Taxonomy (NCBI): domain Eukaryota; kingdom Metazoa; phylum Chordata; class Mammalia; order Eulipotyphla; family Talpidae; genus Uropsilus; species Uropsilus gracilis. The sequence continues at coordinate 19,728 of PVHY01007358.1, forward strand.
TGGTGCTTAGTTTGTTTTGACTTTTACTCAAGGCTATTCTTTATTTTTCCACTATATCCCATATATTAGTGAAACCATTTGCTTCTGTCTTTTTCTTTTTAACCTGTTTCTGCTAATATGATTTCTTCTAAGTACATTCATGTTGTCATAAAATCATCAAATTTGTCATTTTTAATTGATGAGTAATATTCCATTGTGTATATATACCATACTTTTTTCATCCAGTCATCTGTTTTGGGGCATTTAGGTTGCTTCCATGTCCTTGAAATTATAAATAGTGCTGCAGTAAACATCCAAGCACAGGTGTCCCTTTGTACCCACTTTGAGGTCTCTTTTGGGTAGATTCTCAAGAGGGCAATTGCTGGGTCAAATGGTAGTTCCATTTTCATTAATTTGAGGGTCCTCCACACAGCTTTCCATAGTGGTTAGACCAGTTTACATTGAATCAGCTTTAAACATCAAAAAACTATGTTAAATTTGACTTAGATCTGAAAATGTCTATCTGCTTTTTCAAGGAAGGAAAAGCCAAAATGTGTAAGGGTCTGTTATTCAAAAATAGTATATTATACAGTCAAAAAGTATGTTGAACTTGTGTATATGTGTCAGGGAGGTATGACCCAGAAATTTGGGGAAACCAAAGAATTGACAGTAAGAACTAATACATCATGTTAAGTCACATATTATTCCTGAATAAGACAAGTCACTATTCAAACACAAATTTGTAAAACTTGTATTTGATTGTCTAGCAAGTCAACTGAGGATCTTCTTCTCCTTCATCCCTGTCTCCTCATCAACACAGTCCAAACACCTCACTGAAGTCCTGGTGGATGAATGAGGCTGTGGACTCACCTTCACTACCCACCTCTTACCACTTCCCTCCACATGTCTCTCCCCTGTAGCTCCTGCATAGGGTTGGGGTCCAGAGGGAGAAAGTTCAGAGGTACCATCTGACTCTCAATGGCTGATACTACTGGAAAGTTACTCCTCACTCTAAAGGTTGACAAAGTTAAAAACTTCCTTGGCCTCTTGTAGCCAAAGGGTCAAAGCGATCCAATTCTGGTTAATGGGATGTATGTTTGTTAGGAACTTCTGAGAGAACATTTACTTTCCTGAAAAGGTAATGGATGTGATTGTCCTCTCTTGCACCTAGACTTCTTCCTTTCTTAAATGTGTATCCCATGTCTGGATTTGAGACATTTCCACTGCATCCATGAGAGGAAGAGTGAGAGAATTTCAATATCATTTAGATAGGGAGTGAAAACCAGTCACAGCTTCTTGGTATATGGTTTGTTAGATGAGAAAACTAAATCTCCATGTTTTAAACCACTGAAAAGTAGGCTTTATTTTACTTGCTGTCAAATGGATTTCTAATTGATATATGCCGTCCTTGCTTATGTTGCTATTTTCTTTTGATCGATTTAGTTGCCATCCCTGTGTTTTGTATAGAAATGGTAACATTGCCATTCAGCCCTGAAATTGCTTTAAATTCTTAGCAATGCCCCTGAGTATTGGCAGCCCCTTGAAAAAGTTTATTCACCTCTGCTAACTAATCCCCAGCTGGCAGTTTCATACCTGTCTTGTATTCTTTGTGCTTTTTTGCACATTTGCTATCTTCTTTACCCCATTACAGGCACCCTCAGAAGACTTCCTACCTGGCAGTCAGCAGGTATTGGGTAATCCCATATTCTGCACCTTTGGGCATCTAGAAATTCTTAGAGCCTTTCCCAGTCCTCTGAATGGAGTCATCCCACCCCTTACCTCCTCTCTCCTGCTCTGATGGAAAACGCAATAAGCTCTAGAGGTTAACTGCATGCAGACTGCTGAATAAATAGGACTCTCACTGCACTTTTGTGAATTAGTTTCATAGACTCTCACTTCCCAGGGAAACTAGAGAAAGGAATGTCCTTTCTATATGAATACTGCACACTACCTGTTCCCCACTCAAAGGGCACCTCCAGGTCTCTAGAGATGTCCCCTCTGATATATACAAAACTAGGAGGGAGAGGGTAGCAGTGGCAATTCTGCTGAACTGGCATCTGTCAGCAAATTCAGGAAGGGATAGTCCCCTTTCATGTATGTGGTTTAGGCCCCAATACTCAGTGCTTACTACCACCACAGCCATATATATTATTACTACCACCACAGCCATATATTACATATACTTTTTGTGTGCATGGGCCCTGGATACATATCTGTTTGTACCTTAAACAGATACAATTTTCATGTTTTGTATTTTTCTCATATCAGAGTTGACCTGCTAATTAGCATTCAAAAATCTTCTTGACTTAAAGTTAGTTTTGTGTACACAGGATGCTTTATAGAGAGAGAGCATGTGTATCTACTATTTGAGTTGTGCTGGACATGAGCCCACCGAACACCACTGCTTTGCTGTGAAAATCTTCTATAGAAGATTAAATCTTTTATAGCAGCCTCCATAGAAGGGCATGTATGGACCTAGTCTTCAGGTACCCAAAGCAAAAAATATCAGGATTCACACAGTATGAATGATTCTGTACTGTTTTTAAAGTACATCATTTGAGGGAATTGCTGGTTTATTACATTGTTTATGATTTAGAGGTACAGGTTCATATCTCTTCAGATGTATATCACACCACACTCACCACCCAAACACCAAGAATCATCCACCAGAGTCCATTCCCCTCACCCCCATTTTGGTCTCCACTCTCCACTCTCTCCTAGTAGCTTCAGTTGTAGGGTTTGTTTTGGCTTAGTTTTATATGTTCCTTTGCTTTGCTTCTTTATCCATGAGTGAGATATTCTACTATTTTTCTTTTTCCTTGTGACCTGTTTCACCTAGCATTATTCCTCCCAGTTCCGTCCATACTATAAATGACAAAAGTATTTTTTTACTAAAAGATGAATTGTTTTTTATTGTGTGCATAACATCCTCCTAAATCACTCAGTTGTCCTTACACAGCTCAAGTTACGTTCCTTACTTGGCTATATTTAACAGTGCTACAGTCAATGCAGGTATACATATATCCCCTTGAATCAGTGTTCTTTAAATTCAAGTGGGATGGAATTGCTGGATCATATGATAGGTTATTTTCAGTACTCTGAGATAACTCCATCCTATTTTCCACAGAGGCTGGATCAGTCTACATTCCCATCAACACTGTATGAGTGTTCACTTTTCTCCACACCTTTACCATCGCTTGTTTTTAGCACAGTGAAAGAATGGGTGAATATATTGTACACACCTGACAGAGTAGCCAGTAGCCAAGGTCTATAGGGAACTTGCACAACTCAAACAAAAACAGAATAACCAAATCAAAAAATGGGCAGAAGATCTAAATAAATACTTTTCCAAAGAAAAAATACAGATGGCCAACAGACACATGAAAAAAAAAATCATTACTACTCATCATAAACCATAATGAGAAGGCTCTATGAATTTAGGATTTTATCCATTCTGCTTTTCTTGGTTTATTGATTTGTTTGGTTTCACCCCTCTCTCACCCACTCCTCCCATGCAGCTGTTGGGTGGAGTTAAAAGCCTGCCTTAACCTTCTTGTTGAGGTTTGCCGGACTGCAATTCCATTATTTATGTTTCTTCCACTTACCATGCTCAGTCTTTCACCAATCAGATAGCAAGTGTAAAAATTCAGAGAGCAATGGACATCAGAAAAAAAACTTTTCCCAAAGAAAAAGAATTGGCGGATTCACTTAACACAGAAATTGAACACTGAATTATCCCCATAATTTGGAAAACACTTCATATGCAACTTTGACTTTTTTCATACTATTCCTGAGTTTTTGTCTAGGCACACTATTGAGAGAATCCTTATATCCCAGTAGGAAGTTATAACATGTTGAAAATCAAAATAAGATTACTTCTTCTAGTCATTAATTGTGTATGTTTAATATTCTTCAATAAGATATCTAAAGAAAGTATCACTAACTTCTGAATTTAGAGAAACTTCATTTCCTCTCTTACATAAAGCACGTAATGATCATAAAATCTAAAGACAATGGTGAATGGATATTTGTTTTATATTCAGAGATGCCAGATTTGATTTGATTCTGTGTTTATGGGAGATAGAGCTTTTTATTCTTTTATTTCTTTATCTACAAGTGGCACAGTTTAATAGCCTACTTTTTTTCCCCAAGCTCTCGTTGCAAATACTTTCAGAGGGCAATAGTCCTCAGGTTTTCCAAGGGCAAAGCACTGTTTTTGGTGTCACACATATTGTGGTTTGTAAGTCACAATGGTTTGCCAAGTTTACTTTTGGGTAGATCTATTTTAGCCAGCCAGACTGAGTCACTCCTTGATAGAGATGACCAAGCATTATGTGCCCTCTTTCTTTCTGCCATCTGAAATTATATCTAATACACTAATTTATTCCATTAAGGGCTTTTTGCTTCATCGTTTTGAGTAGGGGATCCTATACATATTTCTAGTTTTCTCTTTACATCAGATTTGATAGTATGAAAGTTTGCCACACAATCTTTTATAGGTGTGGGAGGTGATGCATACTGGGAGGTCAAAAATGTAAATTCTGATTTCTTTATTATTTTGAATAAATTGATTGATGATTGGAGTAATAGACTTATAACTATTCTGCCTCATTTCCCTGATTTGTATACATACAATTAAAGGGAAAAGGCAAGAAGCAGGAATTTCTGTTGAATTTTGAAAAAGATGGATAGTGGAATATCTCACTTGTGGATGAAGAAGCAAAATAAAGAATAAGACATATCCAGAAAGCAAGCATTTTAGAAGAAACTGCTTGCTGAACATAAAAAAAAGATGATTTAATCTTACCTGACAACCCATAGAAGCAGAATAATTGAAACTCATCTCTCCTTTTTTTCATCCTCTTTTCCTATATGATCTCCACAGTCTTCCCATAGCCTTAACTTGACCAATGTTTTTTTTCCTAAGGTATTGTATTAAAGAACTGAGTCTATAATTGTTCAATAAATTCACTAATATATTCTCTCTCTTACACACACACCTATTTAAAAATTACAAGTATTTAAGAAAACTGTGTGACAAAGATAAGGTTTTTAGAGTGTATTATATTCCCTAGAAAGATATCTGATAAAAAGTCTTCATTTTGTGTTTCTTTGATTTTGCCTTCTTTTCATTTTACTCGCATCTGCCTGATAAATACCAGTGATTTCCTACTCATGCCTTCAGTTTTAGTGCTCTTTGGGGAGACTAGGGAAGCACCCTTTAATGGACTACAGTCAGAGGGTAACTAATGTTCACCTGATAGCTTTTTCTATGGGAGGTACCTCCTTACCTTCATTCATTTCCCCATCAATTGTGCAGTGTTTAAAATAATACAAATATTCTTTCAAATGTTGAAAATATTTAAGAAACTATTTCTTTTCAGGAGCATATACCAGTGATTTTTTGGCAAGGGTTGAAATAGAACTACTGCATACCTCCCGTTAAAATTTTGTTTGTAGAAGTATTGTTGTATTGACATGCCAGTCCAAGTATATATATATATATATATATATATATATATATATATATCAGACAATATATATATATATAGTCTGATATATATATATATCTCATGTCTGATATATATATATATATATATATCAGAAAAAAATCAAGGCAGTAACTGATGGTGTTTGTGCTTTGAATGAGACTGAAAACTTATCCCTCACTCATTATTTCTTTATTGCCTATCATCAATATATCTGAGGTTCAACCATGATTTTTTTCCTTTGATTCTTTCTAAATAAAATTCCTTTAAATGTTTCCAGTGAAAATGCAACTGCTCTTGGGGGGATTAGATATTATGATTTTATTATTAAACACCTTAGCCAGGCCTTGAAAGGTTGAACCCTAGCATGGTCATGCAAGAATAAGCATAAACACAGAAGTGGTAGAAGCAGATATTTAAAGGTACAACATCAAGTTTTGATAGCTTACAAAATTGCTGCAAGTCCTTCCAACTTTTCAGTGTCTTCACAGAATCTTAAGTGCTTACCAGTTCAAAGCAATCCATATATTAATCTTTTGACTATTTTATTTATTTCAATTTAATTTAATTCCACAACAATTTGTTAGGTATTTTCTATCTACTAACTAATTATACCAAGCTATGAGAAGATAAGAAAGTTAGTTATCCTGCCTGTCTAATATTAACATGTAAAATGGAAAAATGATGAAGAATGCAGCATGCTATGGGGTTGGAACTTTATTCTATTTTACAGATGAGAAAGACAATTGCAGAGGTGATGGTTCTTGATCAATTCAGTTCTTATTGATGAGAGTGTGTACTGATTAGGGAAATGGAGCACACTAGGCTGAGGTAATACCATGAAGGCTAAAGAATCCTTGGCTTTTTTGAGAATGATGTGTTATCAGGTGTGGCTTCTGTTAGGGGTATAGAAAGATTCAGAAAGATGAGATATCATTCATCCAATCAAAAGTTGGTGGGTGCTTTCACCCATATGTGTGAGCCATTTGACTGTGAAACAATGTAGTATATATACAAAGAATAACTTACAGAGTAGGACACACATCCCACACACATTGAGAAGACAGGTTTGTTTGTTTTTTTTTGCCATTTTTTATACACAGCAGGTTTTGAACTTCTAGATAGGATTGGAAAATAAGTAGACAATCAAGAGGATCTAGAATAAATTTCCAATGCTCTCCAGAATGATAGATGTGGGAAATAGCTGAAACAACAAGTTGTAGAAGTTTCTTCCTCTTTCTAAAGGGAATCTTAGAGAAGTTCTAGGGTAATGCTCAAAAAGTGGATATTGCAAACACTGTTATTCAGTCATCTGATTAAAAACAGCAGGTTCCACTAAATACCAGTTACAGGACTCATTTCAGATAAGACAGTAAATAGAAGAGAGTAAAATCATAATAGAGATAAACATGTTACAGAGAAATAACAGTGGTGAATAAAAGAAATGTTAAATGTAAGATACTCTACAAACCCAAGGATTACTTAATTCTACTAATGTAAGCCAGAAAAAACTTCCTGGGAAAGTTGATAGGCAAGCTGAGTTATGAAGAATAAGTAAAACTTTCTCTTGGCTAAGAAGAAAGAAAGAGCATTCCATACAAGCACATGCAGTAATTGAATGATTTATTGGACAAAAGTACACGTAGTTCTAGACATCTATAGTGTTAGAAAGTGGAGAGGTAAAAAGAGAAAATAAGGATAGAAGTAGGAAGGGGCCAAATTTTGAAGTACCAAATTCCAATATAAAAGAAATTTAAATTTTATTATATAGAAAATGGGTTTCATTATGAGTTTTTAGGGAAAGTATTACATGAATGGAATTAGTTTTTAAAAAGCATATACTGGAAGCTTTGTGAAAGGTGGATTGAAGAAATCACTTTTGAGAGCTAAGTATAAGTGAATGTACCTCTGAGCCAGTGGAGTGTTAGCAAAACAAAGACAGGGACAGATTCAAGAAACATTTTAGTGGTCGAAAGAACATAAGTCCAATCTGGTGGTAGACAAATCTTGAAGACTGTACATGTTAAAGATCACATATCATTTTCTTGAAGTTAAAAAACCCAGAGAACCAACTTTTATCTATATCTTTGTACTTGTGTTCTTCCAGATGTGGCTTTTGGCTTTCAGTTCTTCATCATTTCTTCTCATGTTGAATCTTACCATCTTGAATCTATTTTAACATTTCTCTACTTCCTTTAAAAATAGAAAAAGTGAGGTTTTTTAATCACCACTGTATATCTGTTTTGATAACACTAAGATAATTTTATAGCAAATATATACAAACTCAGTATGTGTTTGTAAATTAGAGACATTTAAGTAACAGTCATAAAATTCATTAGTTCATTTTGAACCAATTAATTTTGCCAGTTTTGAATAAGAAAACAAAACAATAAAATTTCCAGGAGCTGACTTTCTGGAAAAAGGGGAAAGCCAGTGCCATCTGGTAGTTCAGCTCTGTAAAGCACAGAACCAGCTTCCCAGCACCTGGGAACCCTATGAGTGCAGTTCCTGGAAGAGGGTAAGGCCCTCAGCCAGTGCCATTCCCATGACTTGCCCAGCAAAGTGTGGAACCAACATCCTAGCTCCAGGAGAAGGGAAGGTCCATAGCTGCCACCATCCCTGTGACCAGCCCCCAAAAGCATGAAACTTATATCCCAGCACTGGGAATAACTTTCCTGGGTGAGGGAAAAGCACTAGGCCAGTGTCACCTGGGAGATCAGAGCTCTGCAAAGCTTGGAACCAGCCTCTCAGACCCAGAAGACCTGTGAGTGTATGTCCTGGGAGAGGCTAAGGACCTTGGCTGGTGCTATTTCTGTGATCCCTTTCCTGGAAGAGAGGAAAACCCACTGCTAGCATCATCTGGGAGCTCATCCTCGCAAAGTGCAGAACCAGCATCCCAGTGCCCCAGTGCTCAGAAGTCTTGTGATTGCAGTTCCTGGGAGAGGATAAGAACCTCTCCAGTGCCATCCCTTCAACCAGCCTGGCAAAGCATGGAACTAGCATCATAGCACTGTGAAACCCAGAGAATGCAGTTTCTGGGAGATCTGGTACAAGTCTTTCAACAACCATGCCAGTCAATACAAGAGCAATAGTACCCCAACATGTAGAATAAACCCAAAAGCAAACCACAGGAAGGAGGAAAACTGCAAATACCCAAGGAAGTCCTCCAGGAAACAGCACATCACCAAAGGAAAGACAACCCACAGAACCTAATAATAATGACATAGAAGATGCCTTGTCTGTCAGACAAAGAATTCTAACTCAGCATGACAGAAGCATTCAAAGAGTTAAGAGACAAGTTTAAGATCACATGACAAAATACAAGAGCAAAGTAAAGAGGTAGAAAAATATAGAATATAAGGCATCAATAAAGGTAACATAATAGATGAAGGATGAGATTGAATCCCCCCCACAAAAAAAAAAAAAACAAAAAAAAGAAAGAGATTCTAGATATATAAAGAACAACAGAAAATCTGATAAAAGCAGGAGAAAGCTATGAAAATAGATTAGATGAAATAGAAGAATGAATCAGTACCCTCAAAGACACTGAAATAGAACAGACCAACAAAGAAAAAGAGAAAGAAATACAATAGAAGACAGAAGGAAAGCTCAAAGAGATTTCAGATACCTTGAAGAAAGAAAATCTAAGAGTAATTGGAATCCCAGGAGAAGAAGAGAGAACCATTGGAACTGAAGGGATATTTAAGGAAATAAAGAAGGAGAACTTCTCAAGTTTGAAGAAGGAAATGAAGGTATACAAGAAACTAGAAGTACACCAAACTACTTCAATGAAGGAAAACCACAGCAAGACACATCATTGTAAAGCTTCCAAGAGCCCAAGATAAAGAAAGAATAGTGAAACTGTCTAGATAAAGGAAACAGATAACATACAGAGAAAAACCTATTAAGCTGACATCAGATTTTTCTGAGGAAGATATTTCAGGCTAAGAGAGACTGGAACCACATATTTAAAAAGCTCCAAGACAAAAAATGTCAGTCAAGGATACTCACCCTGCAAAGATCTCCTTCCTTTATGAAAGAAAAATAAAATCCTTCTCAGATAAGCAGATTCTTCAGAAATTCACCACTACTAAACCTTCATTCCAAGATATTTTACAAGAAGCCTTACAATCAAAATCAACAGAAAAATAAATGGGAAGGGGAAAAGAAGGAAAATCAAAGGACATCAAAATGATCAACCAAATGGTAACTTCATACTCTCAAATATCAGTAAGCACTCTAAATGTTATTGATCTAAACTCATCAATCAAAAGACACAGGGTAGCAGACTGGATCAAAAAATCCAACCTTTTGTTGCCTCCACAAAACACATTTGATTTCAAAAGATAAGCATAGACTGAAAGGGCTGAAAAATAATCCTACAAGCAAGTGACCTCCCCCCAAAAGGCAGGGATAACCCTTCTTATAGCAGATAAAGCAGCTTTCAAATTAAGAAAAATGACAAAGAACAAGGAAGTTCTTTACTTAATGATTAAGGGGTTAATTCACCAGAAAGACATAACAATTGTTAACATATATTCAATAAACAAGGGAGCACAAAAGTTCATAAGACAACTACTAGCAGAACTGAAAGCAAACATTGGTGAAAATACATATGTGGCAGGAGACTTTAACACTACACTCTCATGAAAGGACAGATCAACAAAAAAGAAACTACATAAGAAAATCTAGACCAAATGAATCGAATAGATATCTAGCTATAGGACACTGCACCTCCAAGGAAAATAAATCATTTTCTTCTCAAACACACATGTATCATTCTTCAAAATCAACCATATATTAGACCTTAAGAAAAACATGAATAAATTCACAAAGATAAAAGTATCAACTTTTTTTCTCTGACCATAAAGATATCAAACTGGAAATTGACAATGAAAAGAAAATAAGAAAAGTGTACACTACATGGAAACTGAACAACATATTACTGAAAGATGACTGGATAAATGAGGAAATCAATGGGAAATTAAAACTTACATAGAAACAAATGACAAAGATGACACAACATTCCAAAATGTGTGGGACTCAGCAAAAGCAGTATTAGGGGAAAATTCACAGCAATACAGGTACATATCAAAAAAGCAAGAAATAACTCAAAGAAATAATCTTAATTTCCCAACTCGAGGAACTAGAAAAGAGCAACAAAAAAGTCCAAAACCCAACATAAGATGGGAAATAATAAAAATTAAAACAGAAATAAATGAAATGGAAATCAAAAGATAATCCAGAAGATAAACAAAACCAAAAGCTGGTTTTACAAAAAAGTAAACTAAATTGGTAAACTCCTAGCAAAACTCACAAAGAAAAGAAGGGAGAAAACTCAAATAAATAGGATTACAAATGAAAGAGGAGAAAGTAACAATTAATACAGCAGAAATACAAAGGATAATTAGAGACTACTATGAATATCTTTATGCAAACAAATACAACAATCTGGATGAAATGGATAAATTCTTAGGGTTATATAACCACTCAAAATTGAACAAAGAAGAAATAGAGGATTTAAATGGACTGATCACAAGCAGCAAAATTGAAGCAGTCATCAAAACTCCCTAAAAACAAGCACCCAGGACCAGATGATTTCATAAATGAATTATACCAAACATTCAAAGATAAAATAACCCCTGTGTTACTAGAACTCTTCCAAAATATTGAAAAGAAAGAAAACTGCCAAATACATTCTATGAAGCAAACATGACACTAATACCAAAACCAAATAAAGACAGTACAAATAAAGAAAATAGGCCATTTTCTCTAATGAATACAGGTGCCAAAATTCTGAATAAAATCCTGGCAAATAGACTCTAGCAATGCATTAAAAACCATGACCAAGTGGGATTCATCCAAGGAGCACAGGGATGAATCAACATCTGAAAATAAATCAACATCATCCATCACATCAACAAGGAGAAAACCAAAAACCATATGATCATATAAATAGATGTAGAAGAAGCATTCATTAAAGTTCAGCATCCATTCATGATGAAATCCATGGAAAAAATTAGAGTAAAAGGAACATACCTCAACATAATAAAAGTAATTTATGACAAACCCACAGCAAACAGTATTCTTAATGGAGAAAAACTAAAATCATTTCAATTAAGATCTGGAACCAGACAAGGATGCCCTCTTTTACCACTACTTTTCAACATCGCTAGTTAGGTGGTCCTAGCTAGGGCAATAAGACAAGAGAAAAACATGAAAGGAATATAAATAGGGAAATAATTAAAGCTATCATTATATGCAGATGAGAACAAAAAAAAATCTACAGAAAAACTACTTGAAAGCCATAAATCAGTTCAGTAAGATAGTTGGCTACAAAATCAACACACAAAAATCAGTAGCCTTCTTACATGCAAAAAATCAGACAGAAGAAGAAATTAAAACAAAAACACTCCATTCACCATTGCACCAATGAAAATTAAATACCTGAGTATAACCTAGCAAAAGATGCAAAAGACCTCTACAAAGAAAACTATAAGACACTGCTAAAAGTAATAGAAGACTTAAAGAAATGGAAAGACATTCCCTGTTCATGGATTATAAGAATTAACATTATCAACATAGCTATCTTGTCAAAAGCAATCTACAGATTCAATGAGATCACAATAAAAATTCCAATTGCAGTCTTTAAAGAGAGCAAAAATTACTGAAATTTATATGAAATAAAAAAGACCTCAGATAGCCAAAGCATTCCTGATCAAAAAAAGTGAGAATGGAGGTAATTACACCCAAACCTCAAATTATATTACAAAGCCATAATAATTAAAACAGCATGGTATTGGAATAAAAACAGACACACAGACCAATGGAACAGAATTGAGTGCCCAGAAATAAAGCCACACATGTGCAGTCAACTAATTTTTGACAAAGTGGCAGAAACTGCATAATGGAACAAGGATATTCTCTTCAATAATTGGTGCTGGGGAAACTGGACTGCCAATACAAAAAATGAATCTAGACCACTCCCTCATATCATGTACAAAAATCAAACCAAAATGGATAAAAGATTTGAATGTAAGACCTGAATCCATAAACTACATAGAGGAAAATTTGGGCAAAACACTCCAATACTTACACTTCAGAAAATCTCTTTCAGGGATGCCTATAGATGCTAAAAAGATGAAGGAAAATATAAACAGCTGGTACTACATCAAATTAAAAAAGACTCTGTATAGCAAAAGAGTCAATAACTAAAACAAAAGAAATAGAACTGAATGGGAAAAAAAAACCTTTGCCCTTCACATAAGCTAAAGATCTGATAACAAAGATCCATGAAGAACTGAGTTCTTAGTTTTAATTTTTATGCATTTATTTTATTTTACATCATCTCCCATGGGGTTTTAAGTGTGACACACTTAAAAAAAAAAACAAAACAAGAAGCCCAGTCAAAAAATGGGGAGATCTAAAAAGTCAGTTCTCCAAAGAGGAAATGCAAATGGCCAACAGGCACATGAAAAAATGCTCAACATTACTAATAATCAGGAAATACAAATCAAAATGACAATGAGATACCATCTCACACCAGTAAGAATGGCCCATATAAAAGAAATGGGCAAAAAACAAGTGCTGGTGTGGATGTGGAGAGAAAGAAATACTCTTACACTGCCGGTGGGAATGCAAACTGGACCAGTACTATGAAAAGCTGCATGTAGGACCCTTACATTAATTACAGCACTATTTACAATATTAAAGATATGGAGACAGCCCAAGTGCCCCAAAATAGACAAATGGACAAGAAAGTTGTGGGATATGTACACAATAGAATATTATTCATCAATAATAAAAGATATGTCATTCACAGCAACATGGACAAAGCTAGAAAGAATCATGCTAGCAGAAATAAGCCAGAAAGAAAAAAAAAAAGAAATACTTGTTGGTCTCACCTATATTAGAGATATAGGGAAGACAAACAAACAAATAGACAAGAATAATTTAAAACTGTCAGCAGAACTGAAGTATAGAGCAAGGAGGGGATTATTGAGGGTGGTATGGGCACAAAAGATTAAGATAGTAATTCACAGGTGATAAGGTGGTGGGAGAACCCCATGGGAGATGATGTAAAATAAAATAAATGCATAAAAATTAAAACTAACAAAACACTGCCAGGAAGTCACTGTTATCCATAAGACTAGAGGAACAAGGGAAAGGATCTAGTCTGTCCACTCAGAAGAAAGGCACTGACTATCCATTTGGAACTGTCATGAGGCAGAAGACGAAGTCACTGCTCGTAAAGTCAAAGCAAAAAAAATGAACCAAGAAACATCTTCTATGTGCCCTATGTTCCAGCTACTTATTTCCTGCCAAGACCACTTTCTGAATTTGCCTGGAAGCTATTTGGGGAGAGAAGTTAGGAATTGTAGTTTGAGGGAAATCAGCCTCTTGCAATATAAAGCGGAGGAGAAATCAAGGGATGTCCCTGGGAGTAAACAGATAAATGGACACATGCATGTATTTATTTACCCTTAGGTAAAGTGATACATTACAGACATAAACTAGACTTATGTGATCTCAGATTATAGAAGATATTTTCCCCTTTTCCAAGTACTGTCAGATATCCCTAAACAAATATGAATATTTTATTTATGTCTCTTTGTATTTACCAACTACATAAATTCAGAAGGGTATAAAAATTTCACAATTCAAAATATTTTATGTGATGATACCTATGAATTAGTTAGTAGTTAGTTATTTTACTTTCTTCATAATTTAGTCCCATTTTTGTCCACAGAGTTCTCTTAGTCTAAATTGTCACATGGACATGTTTCCTGTATTATGTAAGTGCTGAAGGACAAATATTCTCTCTCTTTACTTACACATCTGATCATCCAGCACAGGGCTCCATGTGTGGGGGTACTGAATAAATACTGCTTGTTAATGAATACACACAAGTTGAACTTGCAAGGTGACAGTTTATTTCTTATTTCCATTTGCTTTTCTTTCTACAGCAACCCTAGAAATGTATTCAATGTGAACAGTTCTAACACTAGGTTAATTTGTGGCAAGATGAATATATTTTCTCTTCATCAAGCTACATTTACTTTAAAACCCATAAAATAGTTTATTCGTGTTGCTGTTAGTTGCTGAATTCCTGGTAATCTGCCAAAAATAATGATGTTTGCCACTTTTGATCAGTGTTCTCCTACAAAACAAGGTTTTTCAGAACCTTACTGAGAACAGAAAAGAAAACTTATTAAATGAATTACAATACATTTGTTGATATTGGGTACCAAACTGAGTTGAGATCAGATAGTGTGATAATGTCATGCTGGATCTCTGTGACTTAGAAATAAAGGCATGCTCAAATACATCATGGCTGTCAAAGTTCTATACCCAGTTTTTTCTACAGCATCCTAGCATCTCATCTTAAACCAATAGTGAGTTGAGTTGATGTTTCTTATGACTTGAATTTCCATTTGAATTTAGAGTAAGAATGAAATTCAGAGACACAGTTTCAGAAGGAATCAAACAGCTAACTTAGGAGAGGGAAATCAACTGTAGAGATAGAATATATACCCCCTCTAAAGATAGCAACAGCTTCTCAGCATTGTTCTGCACATATGCAAGAAGTAACACCTGCTGTATACCAAGTTCTGTCTTAAATGCTGGAAATACTATCATGAAAATATAAAAATCACTATCCTACTATTTTGGTGGTTTTATAAATACATAGAGATAATTGTTGACTTTTGATTTTTCAAAAGAAAATCAGCCATTTACTTCACCAAAAGAATGGACTTATTGAGAAACACTACAAAAAGGTAATTTGAAAAGTGCCATCTTACAGAGACTTTTCCAGAGCTACACTCTCCAAGACAAAAATGAACCAAGTTAATGGAGATTTTAAGAGGCAATAAGGTAACCAAAGTGCTCAATGAGGGAAACTGGGTAGTTTCAGTCATTGTTTAATGGCATTCTGTCATCGGGTTGAGTTGTTGCTGGTTAAAAAGAACTACTTCCTTCCTTCAGCTGAGGTGGGGAAGAGATATCACTTCCTATCACAGATGCAAGGAATGCTGGTCCTGTCATTTACATATTATTTCCTGACTTCATTTAAATAAATTCTGTATGTTAAACTTAACAAGATAATTATTTAGTGAAATGATATTGAGTGCTGATGAGATAAGTAGCGCTGGATAAAGATATAGCAGGTGTGAGGGCAGGCCACTTTGCAGTTTGGGTCGAAAATGAAATCGAATGCATGACCTTGAGGAGTGAGTCATCAAGGAATGTGTGTATTTGGAAGGAAAGAACTGGTGTGTCACTTAAAATTGTAAGTCCACATAGCTATTTTAATACATGTAATAACAGACTATTACATGTCTGAATATAATAAATGTCATTGTATTTAATTAAAAGCCAGAATTTATGAGTAGTTGAATGTTACTGTTTTCAATAATGTATGTGATGCTTAAAATGAACTTATATAACTTTAGAATTTAGAATTTAGAATCCAGAACATTTTCAGGGAGGGAAGGAAGCATAGAAGAAAGGAGGGAGGGTGTGAGGAAGGAAGAACAAACGACACATTGTAAGTTATATATGTATATTATATATATATTATATATTATATATAATGAATTAATGTAATAAAGGGAAATAAGTTTAAGACACAAACTTCTTTTTACTTATATGCATTATAAGTACAAGTACTTAGTTAAGTTCAGTGAAAATTTTTTTTGTTTTCAACTTATGTTCAAAATATCCAACTCTCCCAGTTGCCAAAATTGGGGACAGGGAGTAGGTAAATTAATGGGTTAGAGGTAGAAATGGAGCAGAGCATAACCATTCTCAATTTGTCCTCCCAAATTTTCCCCAGAATTCAAATTCATGCTGAATTCCTCAATTCTCACTGATCTCTGAGTAGATGTCCTCCACCATTTTCATCTATTATAAACTGCAACTCTGACAATGAGGTATATAAGTGTAAACATTGTCTATTTTTGCTTAATTTAAAGATGCATTTCTTTTTTCACATGTTATTTTATGGTGTATTACTGGGAAGTGGGAATTTAGGCGTGCAGCTTAATATATTTGAATGAACTCTGTCTATAGGGCAGGGTATCTTTTTTTCTGTGGACTGAAAAACTGCCTTCCCCTCCCCCAATACTGGCCTTAGAAAGCAAAGGAATGTAGATAAGAGCTCTGATGCTTGCTCAGCCCAGAGCTCCAGATTGTTAAAAGCAGGGGTGTCCTTAGGATTTTCCATGCTCAGTGGTTCACAAATTTTATTTTGGCAATAGCATTACAACCCACTCACCCCTCCCCAAAGCAATCTGAGTGCAGTATCACTTCATAAAGCATATAAATGAACCATACTCTGGTTAAAGCAGAGTCTAAAACATTTTTTCTTTTATCTTGAAGAATCATGAAGACTATCTCAGAATCCTAGGGCTCCTCTGAACAGTGTTAATAACACTGAACTAGTCCAAGTTCTACATTCTGTATATACTGATGCTGAGCCCCAGGAAGATTGTGACTCATGTTGTACTGTCAAGTTAATGTGCAGAAAAACCACTGCTTGAATGTTTAATAGTGATGATGAGTGGTTTCTTAATGGCCTTATCCACTTTGTGGATTAGTCTTGCCATCTGTTTCATCTATTCTTCTCTCAGGCTGCCTGCCCTGTGGCTATTTTACAATCATTAATAGCTCCATCAGTGGTCTAGTAAAGGGAAAAGAAGATGGAAAACTCAAATCCCTTATTAGATCTTATCTAGAGGAAGAAAGATTGAAACTAATGAACATGGCAAGAGTGTGTTTCAGCCTTGGCTAGGTCAGAATGCTGTCCACCCTGTTCCTGGTCTGTTTCAATACTTCTTTTTGAACCATGTGTTTCCACTCACCCCAAACTTACCTCCTGACCAAACATGAAACGGAACAATTTCTTGCCTCAAGTTGACTAAATTGAACATCAGACTCAGTCTTATTTAGATGGATTTGTAGATGGCACCAGAGTCCATCTGGATTCTGTCTCCTTTTGGTTCGAAATTTTGTATTTTTGTAAACATTCTGTTGACTAGTCTCCCTCTGAATTTTGATGCAAACTGATCTGTCTGTTGGCAGTTTTGTTACAAACTGGATTTTTGACCTCCTGCCCTAACTTGGTCTCTATCATCAGTTTCTGTGCTCAGCTTTTTAGGAGTGATCTAACTAGTGTTTGACTGCCCCCTGTCCTTGCAGTGAGCCTAACTGGGACCTTGATGATGTCTCATCTTCGCAGAGCTCCTGATTTTGCTGCCACCAAATTAGGACTAGTCACTTTGGCTTATTGTTTCAGAGTTATAAACAAAACCTGGAGCTCCACTTACCCAAAGTTAATTTTGTGAATTATAATATTAAGTTCATGTGTAGTTTGGCATTATCATGTCTTTAAATTTAAGTAAGTCTGTATCAAGACTCAAACTGGAAAGGAAAGAGAAATGTCATAAAACTGAGTATCAGTTTTATGTAAAATATCTTGCTAGACATGTTTCCACATGCATGTTCCTTGATTCAAGGCAATGCTCCCTTAACTTAAGTTTATATGTTTACATATCTATGAATAAATATGTATATACTCTGGATAATATAGAGTAAGTCCTCTCTTAACATTGTTGACAGATTTTTGGAAACTGTGATTTTTAAACAAAAATATATGTAATGAAAATGGGTCCTTGAATAATGTTTCCTTTCACATAGGCCAAGATAATTTTTTCTCATCAGCATTATAATTAAATACTTTGAATGAAATGACATTAAATGAAATGTTATTCAAAAGCTTGCTCTATATTATAGATTTGCCTGAGTCTGAATATAGTTTTAGCAGTTATATTAGAGCCAATGACTGAATTAAACAGGAAGTTTTCCTCTTTCAAAAATTAGATCTCAGAACTGTGTATATTTTCTGTCCTTCCCTGGTTTTAACTGGGACACTTTTGTGATCATGTCTCTATTAAGATCCCCCCCACACACACACATACACAAGTAGTACTGGTTTATGATGTTTAAACACAGGCTCTTTACTGAGGAGCTCATTGAATCTTTTTCCTTGACAACATATTAAATACAGCATAAAATTATATGTCCAGACTGGTTTGGATGATCCATAATGCCTGGATGTTTTGTGTCTAAATTTTGAAATAAATTATTTTCCACAGTTTGAATTAATTCCAAACTGTGCTGTTTATCCCTTTAGTAGCATATTATGTTGGCTATAAAAATCTCATTTTATCTGTCTAAGCTTGACCCTCTCATCTATTCTCTTGGGGTGAACTTGAGTGTATCTTCTGCCATGATCCACAGATGTTAGACCATTTATACTTGCTCATTCATTCAGTGTGTGTGTGTGTGTGTGCATGCACATATGTGTGTTGTATGGGTGGTGTGGAAATCTATCTCAAAGACTTGTTTGTATGCCACTAACTGCAGAAATATGAAGAAGGAAAGCTTATCCTTTGTAGTGAGATACTGGTGGACACTGTTAAACTAAACAGTTGTCCCAACCCACCAAACTTAATGAGTCATACAATTCTGAAGTCTAAACAAAAGAATGCCATGTAACCTTTAATTTGGGAAAAATCCCAAATTTTCTATATTTCTATTCCTTTTAGGCATTTAGGAGTTGGAGGGGAAGAGATATTGAAATACAAAAATTTGGCCCTGAATGCCTACCCAATATCCTTATTTGCATCTACGTGTCTGAGTGCCCTTACCCTTCCCTACAGTGGGGACTCTCAATAGAGCTTCATTCTCAAAAGTCATCTTAAGATAAATTTTTCATTGTCTCCTTTCCTCTATCTTATCAGCAAAAGAATAGTGAAAATACAGTGGAATATACTCTGAGATATGTGGGGTGGTCTCTATGAACATTCTCAAAGAAAAGTACTTTGAAATACATGTTTATTGTGGTATCCCTTCCCTGATTTTCTGAGTAAGGCAAGTGGAGATCGAACACTGAAGATCTAAAGAGATTCATAATGGTAGCTTTATGATTGCTTTTACATCATAATAAGTACTATATGATGCTTATAATAATAAGCACTTATATGATGCTTATAATAATAAGCACTTATATGATGCTTATAATAATAAGCATCATATAAGTGCTTATTATTAGCATAATAAGTGCTAATAAGGGCCTGAATCAGTTGCCTTTGAGACCTACCTTTAATTGTCACAGTTACCATACAAAGTATTATCAGTATTCTGCTGAGAAGGAACTGAAACTTAATGAATCAAAGTGTATTTCTTTGATCTGTTTGTCCTGTCTGCCTAACAGATAACCCTAAAGTTGTGTCTTGACAAAACATAAAAGGATTTCTTATTCCCTGGTAACCCAATATTGTGTTCCTGGGCACATAATTCTTAATATAAAAACTCAGTAATCCAAGATGCAAGTAGCGTAGAGATTTCTCAGGGTGGGGGTGGGGTGGATAGTGGAGAAAGATAATGTAGAATCACGTGTATTTTATGTCATTTCTTTCTTCCCTCCTTCTGTTGACTGGCATACAGTCAAATGACTGTGCATTTTACTAACCATAGTAGTTCCAGGACTGCCCTATGTAGGAAGGTAGGAAGTAAAGTCTAGTGAGAGCAGGATAAAAAGAAAAATAGTTTGATAAACTACTAGTCAGTTTTTACAACATTAAGTTTTTACCTAAGTGCTCTAATATATAGTATAGCTGTGATCCAAATTTTTTGGTTTTGGACCAAATTACCTCAGTATAGTTGATGCTCATGCAACAGAAAACCACAGGTCTATGCCAAAGGAATGGATTCCTTAGAGGATATGTGGTCAATCTTTTTATTAGGATTTAGGAACTACACTGGAGTAGAGTATGGATGTCATATTCTATCTGATATAGCACTTGAGACCTTAGAGATTAAAGAAGGAAGTAAGAAATTGCAGGGAAATCTTTTTTAGACTAGAAGACACAATAATTCTACCAAGAGTCAGATTTTAGCATTCAGAAGGAGGTCTGAGGGTATTCATAAAGGTATACAACTAGGAGAAGACCCCAGTCCAAGAAACATTTAGTCCATTGACAAAAGGAAGATAAATCAGTCATGGTAATGGAAGGAAAAGCTGTGAAACTCTGAGTATTAAAATAAATGTCTTCAAGCTAATTATAAGAATCTACAAAGAGTTTTCATTTAGAGACAATGAGAAAGATTTGGGAGATTGTGAGATTTTAAAGGAATGTCGACTCTTACGGGATAGCAAGCTTGACTTGTGCTTTTTTCCCCCTTAATATATAAATGTTCATTATTGCTGGTATAGTCATAAGTGAGTATCATTCCAATAAATTGTCTGGAGGCTAGAATTTTTTAGGTTTTGGGATAAAACATGGACTAAAAAAGTAACTTACATCCATGAATTAACTGGATTATATGGTATTCAGGCTTTATGGGTCCAAGTGTTGCATAATATAAATATCTTAGGAATATTTAAATTAATTTGTGAAAGTGAATTTCAAAAAATATGTAGTCTGGTAGAACAATAATTCAGAAATAGTCTTATTTTCATAAATTCCAATTTAGATTTTTAGGCAATAAGCTATGATTTGTTATTTTAGAAATTTAGCTTTTATGTCTTTCATGAATAAATACCTATCCAGTGAAGAAAGACTTCCAATTGGTATTATATGTTATCTTTTTTCCCTTTTGAAGGTTTTGTTTTTGTATTTGTGTATGACTACATGCAGAGTATACCTACATCTCTTTATTATTTTCTATTACTTTCTCTATTTCCTTTGCATTGTCTATTTTGTGTTATTAAAATTTTTTGAGGACTGGAGTGACATCTCATTTTCTAATGTCTTGTAGATGTATTGCCCTTAGCATCCCTCTAAGATGGAGATATGCCCATGAGTACCCCAGCTACACAAAGTATGTGGCTGTCTTCCCAGCCACGAGTGCCCAAACTTTTCCCCAAAATGGTTCAGTTAGTCTTTAATTAAAACTTAAAGCATAAGCTTCTTGTCTCTGGCAAAGGCTTTCAAATGAGAACCTGCCTCACACAGATTTGTCTCACTTCAATCTGCCTCACAGCAGGCCCTGTAGATGGTTGCCATCGAATTCTGGGACAAGAGAAAGCTTGCATGCTCACAGAGTCACAAAGAAAGAGAGTTAATGGCCAGAAGTACCTGCAGCTTCTTTCAGTTCATTAACTAAAGCTAACTCAGGGATCATTATTGGAGGGGGACAAATTTGGCAGCTGTCAGCATGGAGGGCAGAGGTACTGTGCTGACTACAGGCCACATGAACCTAGGGCCCTGCATCCATCAGTTGCTCATGCTCTCTCCAGTGCCTCAGAGCTCAGCCACAACTCGTGAATAAATTATCTTTTTTAATTCACTGTTCACCACTCATTCAGAAGCAAAACTGTGCTCTAAGCTACTACTCCCATAGGGCCTTTAAAATTTTTGAAAAAGCCAGTTAGCCTATCTACTAACAATTATTTATTAATCCCACATTCTGCCAGAAATTGTTAGGGCTACAAGAAAGGAATAAACTACTTTTTTTTTTTTTTTTTACACACAAAGGTATTTCCAGCTACTGGTTGAAAAGGACTCCTTAATACACAAGATATCATTTGTAAAAGCATGAAATACATATATTAATGCCTACATACATGGACTCATGAGGCAGATCATAAAATTTAGATTTTTAAACAATGAGCAGAGTACCCTAAGAACAAGAGCATGCAATAACAAGGAAGAAAAGAGATTCAAACTATATTATGGTTATTTGGTTCTCTAGATTAACTTAAAAATAGATATTGAAGTCAGGCATGGTGGTACTTGCCTGTAAGCGGCAACCTAGGAAGCTGGGGCCAGGGATCATGATTTGAGTTCCGCCGGGGGCATGTAGCAAGACCTAGTCCCCCAAAATATAGCTGGGTGTGGTGGTGTGCATCTATAATCCCAGCTACCTGGGAAGCTGAGGCTGGGGGTTGCTTGAGTCTGTGGTACCCCAGGCAACGTGTAAAAATAGTGAGACCTAGTCTCAAAAAAAAAAAAATTGACATTTTAAATAACTTCTGAATTTTTCACTATTGAACCCACATTAATAGTTCCTAACTAAGCAGTGAAAGATTGAGTCTCAGCTAATGTAGAATCTACATTCCATATGCCTACCTAATTATGCTTACCGACAGAAATAATACCTACTTTTCATACATTTGGTGATGTTGATACTATTAGTTACTAACCTATTAAAGTGTGATGTTGAAATCATTTTACCTCTCTGTCTTTTGCTACTTTTTTCTTCTGTTTTTCAGTAAGCAGAATTAATTTTACAACTTTTGTATATGAAATGTTAAATTATAATTAAGTTCTGACTCAGACATTAATTTGCTGTTTGTTTACCCTTACCTCCTAAAATATAGAATTATAGAATTAATTTCTGAATATTTTTCAACTTACAAGTTTCAGGTGTTAATGTCATGTTGAGGATTTTTTTGTTGTTGTTATTTGGTTTATTTGGTTTATTAGGTGCCTGGAACAATTTTGACAGAAAAAATTTACTAGTTCATGAGAACTTTTGTTTTCACTGGCAAGGTTTTCTCATTGTTGAGAAGGATGTAATCATCAGTTTTGGCCTTTTAATTCTTTTTACAAGAACAGTGATCTAACCCCTGAACTAGAGGGCCTCATGGGCCTCCTAATTCATTGTAAGGTTTTTTAAGTTTTTAATTTGTTAGAGACAGTTAAGTGCCTAATAATAGCAACAGCTGTAGCGTATAGATCTTCTGTCCATATTATTCAAATATCATATTATTCAAATGCAATTCTTTATTAATCTGGATTATGATTACTATTTATAATTTCCAGTGAGAAAACTGAGTCTCAGAATTAGCTAATATTATCTTGCTATTGTAGAACTTGAGGACAGTTATAGCTGATACCAGAAACCCAGGTTTTTTTCACTGTGATAAATAAAAGACTATTTGAGTCTGCAATTTCAAATCAGTCTGCCTTATAATTGTCCATGGATAGATACTTTACCTTATTTCCAGGTATTTATTTATCTTTTTATTCATTCATTCATTCATTCACTCACTCACTCATAAATGGCAGTGTAAAAGGAAATAGAAAAAGTTGCAAAGAAATTGAAAGATATTACCTACTCATA
Organism: Uropsilus gracilis; assembly: GCA_004024945.1. Taxonomy (NCBI): domain Eukaryota; kingdom Metazoa; phylum Chordata; class Mammalia; order Eulipotyphla; family Talpidae; genus Uropsilus; species Uropsilus gracilis. The sequence goes on from PVHY01007358.1 coordinate 43,331, forward strand.
GATAGGAAAAATCAACATCATCAAAAGGGCCATCATACCCAAAGCAATGTAAGGTTTCAAAGCTATCCCAATATAATTCTCAATGACATTCTTCAAATAAATAGAACAAATATTGCTGAAATTTATATGGGACCATGAAAGACTCCAAATAGTTAAAGTTTTCCTAATTAAAAAGAAAAAAAAAGGTATCACACTTAAAAATTTCAAGCTATGCTATAAAACAGTACCAATCAAAATAGCTTGGTACTGGAATAGAAAGACACACAAACCAATGGAATTGAGAAACCAAAAATAAAACCAAGCATTTATGAACAACAAATGTATGATAAAGGAGAAAACAAATACACTGGGACAAGGAAAGGCCCCATATAGATGGTATTTGGGGTGTTGGACTGCCATATGCAAAAGAATGAAACCGGATCACTGTCTCACATCATCCATGAAAAGCAATTCAAAATCAATAAAACACTTGAATGTATGACTTGAAACCATAATATCCATAGGAGAAAATATTTCATTACTTAAAATTTAGACACACCTTTGCAGATCCATCTCCAGTAGCAAGGAGAACAAAAAACAACCGGGACTACATCAAACTAAAATGCTCTGTACAGCCAAAGAGACAGTAACCAAAATGAATATACACCCTACTGGATGGGAGAAAAATATTTGCACACCATCCAATGAACAAGGGACTGATTTTAAAGGTCTACAAAGAGCTAATATCATGCAACAAAAGAAAACACAATCTGATCAAAATAGGAACAGAAGAACAAAATAAGCATTTCTCTGAAGAAGATATACAGGTGACAAGCAGGCTTGTGAAGAAATGTTGATCATCATTTATCATTAAAGGAATGCAAATTGAAACAATAAGATACCACCTCACACCTGTAAGGTCTATGTAAAAAAAAGCAAATATTAAAACAAAACAAATGCTGACAAAAGTGTACAGAAAAAGGAACTGTTTCATACTGTTGTTGGGAATGTAGTTTGATCCAGCCCCTTAGGAAAGAAGTGGAATTTCCTTGAAACACTAAAAATGGATCTGCCATATGACCTAGCATTTCCACTCCTAGATATCTACCCCCCCCCAATAAGCTTTAATT
>PVHY01007358.1:44539-59245 GCA_004024945.1 Uropsilus gracilis
AAAAAAAAAAAAAAAAAAAAAAAAAAAAAAAAAAAAAAAAAAAAAAAAAAAAAAAAAAAAAAAAAAAAAAAAAAAAAAAAAAAAAAAAAAAAAAAAAAAAAAAAAAAAAAAAAAAAAAAAAAAAAAAAAAAAAAAAAAAAAAAAAAAAAAAAAAAAAAAAAAAAAAAAACACAGTCAGGAGTCAAAAAGACAAAGGAATTAAAAAACAAAAAACAAAAAACACAGGAATCAAAAAAACACAGTCATACTATTTGTGGCAACATGGATGGGACTAGAAGGGATTATCCTAAATGAAATAAACCAGAAGAAAGAGAAATACCGAAGTCACTCATATGTGGACTTTAGTGGAATCAAGCAAAGGCTTAAACAAGGATAAACTTTAAAACTGACCCTTGATAGTTGACCATAGATCTGAGGTAGCCAGGAGAGGAGGGGGGGCGTGTAGAGGAGAAGGAGAATAAAGGGGGCAAGGGAGAGCACAGTGGACTATGGTAGAGGATTATGGATGTTTTGATGGTGGGAGAACCATATGACCATACCTGAGAAGAGAAAAATCCTGTATTGTGAAGTAAAATAATTGTACCTCAATAAAATATATTAAAAAAATAAAATACAAACAAATAATAAATCCAGTATCTCCACCATTCATATAGTGAAGAGAAAGGTATATTTTGTGTAGAATAGAAAATTCATTGTCTTTAGTGTCTCTATCACTCTTGATTTATTTATTTTTTTATCTTCCTGTTCAGTACATTGTTTCCTCCATTTTTTCATTCATTCACCCCGTCTTCACTTATAGAGGCTCTCTTTTTGTCAGCATAGGAATCCAATTATGAACAACAGGTAATTCTTGTCTCTACCCCTCATCTGGCTTAAACATGAATGCAAACCAGTAAAAAGGCAATCCCAGCAAAAGTGGGGTAGCAGCTGAGTTGTGATAAAATCAGGGCTCTGTAGGAATATAAAGAAGAGAAACTTAATCTAGCTTGAGTAATGGTTCAGGGTTCATTAAGAAATAAGAAATGAGTAGGACTATATATTTTTACATTTTTAGCATAGTCTTGGGACAAACTGAGGAAATTAGAGACCTAATTTAGTTCTTTTACTTTTTTGGGTCAGGGTGAAGAAATATTCCAGAAGTTTCAACACATTCTAAGTTCATGTTTGGGGAACTTTAATGCACTAAATGTATTTGCAGGGCTTCTAGCCTGGTGCGTGTACCATGATTGCTATAGTCTCTTTTTCCTCTTCATTACAATGTCCAGGCCACACTAATAACACCACTGCCCTAATCACTGCATCTACTGCCTGGCATCTGTCTTGTTTTTCCAGTTTCTTTTCTACCCAGTAAAGCCATCTTTCTAAAAACATATTTGGTTATGTTATTCCTTTATTTAATAAATTTTCTACTTTCCAAAATAAAAGTCCAAAATTCGCATGAATGATGGTCCTCAATGCCCATCACACTTTGATGGTTCAATACTTTTCCCCAAGTGTCTCATGCTCTGGCCTCTTAACACCTCTTGATTATAATTTCTTTCCTTTCTGTTTAACCAGTGTGCTGTCCTGTGAGTCTTCTTAGACTGCCTTAGACCAAGGTTGTCACAGGAGGTCTGGTACCATTGTTTTCATGGATTTATAGATATTTTGTCTCTGTCTTTTTAAAAATTTATTTATATATAAATTTCACATCTTTGTAATCCCAGGGATTCATCCCCTGCACCTAGCCTGACCATTTTCCCTTCTTTCTCCCCTGCCCCAAGTTGTGTGTTTCAGTTTGGTGGTTAGCTTGTTTTGACTTTTCCCCATGGCTTTTGTTTATTTTTTTCCTATATCCCATATATTAGTGAAACCATTTGGTTTCTGCCTTTTTCTTTTTGACTTGTTTCTGCTAATATGGTTTCTTCTAAGTACATCTATGTTATGATAAAATCATCAAGTTTCTCATTTTTAATTGATGAGTAATATTCTATTGTGTATATATACCACATCTTTTTCATCCAGTCCTCTGTTTGGGGGCATTTAGGTTGCTTCCAAGTCCTTGCAATTATAAATAGTGCTGCAGTAAACATCCGAGTACAGGTGTTCCTTTGTACCCATTTTGAGGACTCTTTTGGGTAGATTGTCAAGAAAGCAATTGCTGGGTCAAATGGTAGTTCCATTTTCATTAATTTGAGGGTCCTTTGCACAGCTTTCCATAGTGGTTGAACCAGTTTGCATTCCCACCAGCAGTTTAAGAGTGTTCCTTTCTCTCTTCATCCTCACCAGCAATTCTTATTGTCTATTCTTTGGATGTGGGCCATTTTTACTGGTGTATGAGGCTAATGGATGATGTTTAATAAATATTTGCCATTTACTCATAAAAATAATATTTTCTGAGTACTTACTATTAAAACTTCTGTTTTGCCAAGTGTTTTTTATGCATTATTGTGATTTTCCCTATCCCATAATTAAGAACTAACAATATTTCTAATTTTATAACTTGGGGAATTGAGCCTTAGATTTCCCTAACAGTTTGTCCAAAGTTAACTGAAGGTAATCAGCAAATTTGAAATAGTCTCCTATGATTACAATCTATTGTTGATTGAGTGAATGAATGACTGAACGAATCACAGTATATTGCTGTTGATTAAATTTCTGGTTACACCAGAAATTATGATTAGTCTACTTTCTTATCTCTTAAGTACTCTTAAGTGTTCTGTTAAGTCTTTTCTCATAATAAACTTCTAAAATAATGTAGGGCATTGTTACATTTGTCTTATCTCAGAGGGGAGAAACCATTATTCTGGGATTTATAATAATTATGAGTAGGAAAATTACATACACCTTGAAAAATATATATACACTCTATATATGTGCACACATATAGTATATTGTGTGTGCATATAAATATATATATATTTATATACACATATATCAACATAAAGTGTAGTCTGAGCAAGCATTATAAAACTCATTACAGATAGTAGGCAAGTAATGGCTGAGACATACAACCAGAGAAATAACACAATTTGAACAATATCTTTGTAGACTAAGAACATTTTATAATCTGCTCTTAGAGATCAGATATAATCATAGGATTATATAGATTATATTATATTATATTATATCATATCATATCATATCGTATCGTATCGTATCGTATCGTATCGTATCGTATCGTATCGTATCATATCATATATCATATTATATTATATTATTATGGTTATATTAATATAACCATAGGCTACAAACCAGGAACCAACAACCAGAATCCTATAGTCTTCTTACTCTGTGACTTTAGTCGAATTCTTTACTTTCTCTAGCTCCTGTTTCCTTAGATGCACAAATTCAATGAAATTCAACAAGTCAAATTAACTCGCAATTAAGCCAAATATGTTAGGTTCGATGGTCTAAGTCTGCTCTCATGTTTCACAACCAGAGTGACTCTGAATTTCCCTTTTCATTTCTCACATGAGGGCATGGGATCTCGAGACGAATGTTTTTGCAAAGATTAGGTGACTAATAAATAGCAGAAAGCAGGTCATTATTACAAACTGTCATTTTATACCATTAATGTATTGTGCACTAAAAAAACCCATACACACATTCAAAAGTGTAAATTGTGGAAATCCATTACCTATTATCCTTAACAATGTCCCAAATAGCCTCTATATAATTTGAGAAATGTGGAATATTTGGCAAAATTTCAAAAAGAACTTCAGGAAATGAGAAAACAGTGCCATAATCTTGCCCATTAAAATAAATGAAACTTTTTTGAGCAAAAAAATAACTCAAGCTCAATTCCAGTTCTGCTACATACCAGTATTGCTGCTTCATCCTCTGCAAGTATCAATTTCCTTAAGTCTAAGGGGAGACAAAGTGTTTTGGTCTCAAGTAAAACATTGTATGAGAAAACTGTAAATTCTTAAAATACTATAAAAATATTTGCTACAATTAACTGAAGGTGCCTTGGTAGAAAGATTTTTTTATACTTTTGTCTTCTAAGACAGAAAGAATGCATTTAACGGAAGGATTTAATCTTGATAAAAGAATTAAGTTTCTGATAATAAGTTGGTAGTACTTATCCTTACTTTCTTTTCTTATGTCCTCAGTCATCTTTGTTTAGTTGGTGTTCCCCTTAGCTGCAGCCCTCCCACACACTACCACCCAGAGCCCCATGTTGCTCCCATCGCTCCAACCAGCTGAAGCCTTAGATTGCTGGTTAGCCCACAGGCTTCATTGTTTTCCTGGAGCAATGTCTTTTTATTGGGTGAGGACCTGTGCTCCCAGACTGCAAGAGAGCAGACTCTTCAGATTCCCAGGAGCAACTATGAGGCAGGTAGCCAGACAGAACACTTCAGGAACCTCTCTCAGGGCATGCTTGTGCAGTAACTCTCTCAATGCCTTGATTTTGAAACTCCCTGTGGGATAGTAGACCATCCCATTTTCTACAGACCACTAGTGTGTTTTCTGACTTCCATATCTCCTCATTCACACTGATTGTTTCATCTGTTCCAATGGCAGTCACATGGTGCTGCTTCTGATACTGATAACTCTGGTACTGGGAACCCAACTCCCAGCTGGTGTTAGTGGAGAAGCTCCTCGTATGGGACAAACACTTGCAGTGGTCAATTCATCTCCTCTTGTCTGCTTTTGTGGTTTCCAGCCCTATCATGGGTCCCTAATCACATCTGTGGTTTCCTCACCCACTTGGAAAGAGACGTGGTCTCTGAAAAGGGGGTTTAATATCTGGGCCTTGGAGATATTGCAAGTGGAGATCATGCGAAAGGTCACTACGTCAGCTTGCCTTGAGGTCTTATCTCTCCTGGTTTTGACCATGCTTTTTTTGGGTCCACCCAGGGTGATGACTATGTCCAAGACTTTGATTTGTCCCCCTCACCTTCTAAAGGTCTGCAATGGGAGTGCCTGAATTATGGATGACTTGTACTGATCTGGGTGAAGTGAGAGCCAGCTTCCCCTCCGTGCCAGCCTCCTAATCCTAAGCAGAGGCAGTCCCAACCTCAGCCATGACTTACATAGAAACTGATGCCAACTCCCCCAGCTGGAGACTCCTAGATTGTGAGACCCTGGTACACAGGGCTCACACTGCCCCTACCCCTGCATGTGACTTAGTCCATATGGGTGTGTTTGGGACTCCATACCCAGGACACAGGCAACATTGGGGTATCAGCTCTCACCTCAAGCCTAACTCGGCTAGTACCTTTATAACTTTGCTGGTTAAAGTGGGGAGAGGGGTGTGATAATAAAAGTATACTAAAACAATATTTTCTCAGAATTTTAAAAAGGCAAAACATATAGTACAGTTAATTCCTTGAAACATATAAAAGGAATAGAAAACCTCTGATTAAAAAAATAGCCAATAACAAAATATATGGGTGAAGTCAAGGACTATTTCATACCTTTCTTCTGTTTGCAGTGAGAAAGAGAGAAAAAGATTGGTAATATGGTAGCCTCCTCTCTCTTTCTCCCCCACACCCTCCTATCCCAGTCTACAGCTTCACTTGCTGCAGTTTCACTTTATTAGTTATATTCACTAAAATAAATTTATTGAAAAATTCCATAAATAAAATATTCAGAAGTTTTGTATCTTGCACTGTTCTGAGTAGCTTGATGAAATCTCATGAGGTATATTCATTCCCTTCTGGGATTGGTGGACCCACACTGTACATAGTAGACTGCTATGTAGGCATTGCATCAGCATATCACCATCTATATATTGCATGTAGGCATTGCATCATCATATCATCACAAGAAGAAAGGTGAGTCCAATACAAAGTGATATTTTGAGAGACGACATACACACAGCTTTTAAAACAGTATATATTATAGTTCTGTTTTATTAATAGTTCTTAGCTTCTTCCTATGCCTAATTTATAAATTAAACTTTATCATAGATATGTATGTGGGGGGAAAAACGTGTTTATAGAATTTGATATATTGCAGATTTCCACTGAGGGTCCAAATTCACTACAGATCTTAGAATGTACACCTTTTGGATTAAGAGAGACTAATATTCTTGGTTCAAATAAGTAATAACTTGCACAGAAGGTGGTGGTTGCAAGAGCATTTTGTTTTTTTTGCTTTTTCTGTCCCCAACATTTTCCTTATGGTCAGGAAGATAGTTTGATATTTCCTGCACACCTGAGTTATCTGGGTGATTGCCAAGAACCCCAAAGCAGTTTATTTTGTAAGGAGAAAAGAAAACGACCAAGAGAACCAGTATGACTGTGTGTGTTTCGGTGCTTGCTTCTGACAGCATATTTAGGAGTTTCAGAGACATGTGTTTGAACTGCATTGCCTTTATTTCCTCCAAAGAGCAATTTGAAGAATGGTGAGTTGGCATTTGTAAGAGGTTAAAAGAAAAAGAAAATTGTTTCCCTGCTGTGAATTTGTTCATATGCCTGTTTTTTGTTTCCAAATAACAGCCTGTGGGTTTATTCAATATAATTGTGAACTGTATTTATAAGAGGTTAAGAAAAAGAAGTTTCTTAATTTAAAAAGCATTTGCGGGACCTATGACATGGTAGTATTTTTCAGTGCAAATTCTATTCTTTTAGCACTTCAGATTACTCAGTTATCTAGACACTGTATTACATGTGCATTTCCTGAACATTAATGTTCTTTAAGATAGAATTAAGATGAGAGTTATGTTTGGTCAACTTTTCATGAAAGATGACTCTGAGACCAACCAGACTGGGGCCTGAATTTATCAGCAGAGGAGATGCTTCATCTTCAGTCGGTTAATAGTACCAATCATTGACATTGGTACCTGGAAGACAGTCAATAGATTTCTCTTGAAGTGAATTAATTAAATTTATATGATTATGACACTGGTCACAACATGGAAAGACATCTGCATCTCTTAAACCAAGTTTGGTTTATAATTAGTATGGAAGAAGCTTGAGGAGGCTCCCTGACTCAGAGCATGACCATTGCCTGAGTGGACCATATCTACTCATGTGCTGTTTGACCTCGGTGAGCTATTTCACCAGTAAAAATAGAATTTGTTACAGTACTTACCTGATTTAATTGCTGTGTAGATAGACTTAGATAATTCATGTAAAGCTAGTAGCTGTCCCATAGCAAGTGCAGTATGAATAATGGGTGAAAGTATTACTCCCAGGTAAAGTTTGCTGGAAGTTCAAGTGTGAATAGGAATAAAAATTAACATGTATATATATTCAGTCTTAACTGCAGCTTACTCTTGAAAGCTAATTATTTGGTTTATTTGATAACTTGGTTGTTTTCACTTTAGGCACAGAGGTGGACCAGACAAATAATAAGCAAAATATTCCATGAAGAATATGGTAGTGTGGCCTGGGACTCAGGTTGATGAGTGACTTTAGTGGGGAGAGAAGAGGTGGCTAGTAACATGGAGATGAGCTTTTCAGAGAATGATTAGGGAATAGCTAAGGGAAAGGACTTAGGTTTTTAAGGTTAGAAATAGAGATTAATTTGGTAATGAAAGGTTTTCAACCTCAGAACCGCTGACATTTTGAACCGTTAATTCCTTGTTTGGGGTGGGGATCATACTACGCATTGGGGAATATTTGGTATTATTCATTCCTACCCTCTATCAGATGTCAATAGCACCCACCCTGCAAAACTGTGGCATTAAGAAATGCCTCTAAATATTATCATATATCCTCTTAGGACAAAATCTTCCCCCCTTCTCCCCTTGAACACCATTGGGCTGGAGGATAAAGAAGGAGGATAGTTCTATTTTTTTTTAATTTTTAAAAAATAATTTACATTTAAAATTTATATTTTAAATATACATTTTTGTATTCCCAAGGATTCTCCCACCATCTCCTCTCCTGACTGCACCCACCCATCCACACCCCCCCTCAGTTGTATATTTTAGTTTGGTTGTTGGCTTGCTTTGACTTTTCCTCCTGGCTTTCTGTTTTCCTATATCCCATATAATAGCGGAATCATTTGCTTTCTGTCTTTTTTTCTTTCTGACTTATTTCTGCTAATATGATTTCTTCTAGGACCATTCATGTTGTCTCAAATTCATCAAATTTGTCATTTTTAATTGAGTAATATTTAATTGAGTAATATTCCTTTGTGTATATATACCACATCTTTTTCATCCATTCATCTATTTTGGGACATTTGAGTTGTTTCCATGTCCTTGTAATTATAAACAGTGCTGTAATAAATATCTGAGGAGGGTAGTTTTATATGGAATAAAAAGTATTAGGAAGATTTTATAGTTTCTTCTAAGCTGTACTTCTTTTTTTAAAAATTTATTTATATATAAATTTCACATCATTGTAATCACAGGGATTTATCCCCCCCACCCTCTCCCCATCATTCCCCTTTCCCCCCTGCTCGAAGTTGTGTGCTTCAGATTGGTGCTTAACTTGTTTTGACTTTTCCTCATGGCTTTTGTTTATTATTTTCTTATATTCTGCCTTTTTCTTTTTGACTTGTTTCTGCTAATTAGATTTCTTCTAGAAAGGAACACTTACACTACTAGTGGGCATGTAAACTGGTCCAACCACTATGGAAAGCTGTGTGGAAGACGCTCAAATTAATGAAAATGGAACTACCATTTGACCTAGCAATTGCTCTCTTGGGAATCTACCCAAAAGAGACCTCAATGTGAGTATAAAGGGACACCTGTGTTCGGATGTTTACTGCAGCATTATTTATAATTGCAAGGACTTGGAAGCAACCTGAATGCCCCCAAACAGATGACTGGATAAGCAGTATTTCTAAGTCTCTAATGGCTAATCATTTGACCTCACCATTTACCTCCTGACCAGAATGTAATACTGGGATATGTTTTAAAAAAGAAAAAATGAGATGTAGCATCTTTGGTCTGCAACTTCAAATGTCAGTTATGATTCCTCTACTAAGCCCCAAGGACTATGTTTATTTCTCTAAGCAAAATATGAAGTAGTATTATGTAGAATTTATTTCACTAGATAAAATATATAATATTGAGCTACCTTTCTAAAAGGATATTATCTGAAATGGATGTAAACCAGTTATTTCTTAAACTAATCAAAGTTAAGTGATATTATATTTCATTAAATATTATATTTATTGTACTTGAAAGTAACTGTCTCCAGAATAGGTCACATCAGGAGACAATAAGAAGTCACCATCTGTACACCAAGGTAAAACCAAACCTTCTGACACCTTGATCTTGAATGTTTAGCCTCTAGAACTTTAAGAAAATGGTTGTAAAGGCCAAAAGAAGGAAAGAAAATAGCTCTCTCTTTTGAGTTCTCAGTGATGAAAGGTTTGCATCCCTCTTGGAATTGGCATTTTTCACTAAAATATATAGGGATAAGGTAGGTTATTAGTATTGAGAAATGTTAGTAACAACGTATGGAAATAAACTCCAAAAATACCTCTCATTCTTTATACAGTGTTAGCAAATAATTCTTAAGAATATATGCAATTTACAGCTCGAAAACCTGCATGATTAAGCAGTGCTTTTATTTGCTGTGAAATGAACAGTTTAACAAGACATCTCTGCTATGACTGTTTTTACAACAAACAAAAAGAAAACTTGTATCTGAATGGGTGTAAACTCATCAAAATCATTTCTAAAGTGACTCCAGTGATTCAAGAACTTTATTCATATTTAAGCTACTATTTCTTCCTTGGATATGACAATACATTCACTGGAAATGGCATTTTTGGAGTTTTTATGTTCTGAGCAGAAAATGTCCCAAGAATACTTCTTTATATAGAAGGAATAGAGTAGAAAAATACCCTGGAACCTAGTTTGGGGGAATACCTATAGGGAACTTATTCTGTTTTCTGGCTCATTTTCCAAGTTGTAGAATTCTGGATTTTTAAAAATTAACTATGGACATAGATTAGTAGTCAGCTATTTATTTATTTAACTGAAACTACATTGGTTTCCAACACTGTATGTGATTCAAAGGCATAGGGTCACACCGAACCCAGCTCCACGAAAACTTCAGCCCTTGAGCTTAGTGCTCTGTGCTCCCTCCCTTCTTTGTTTTCTAGTGGTCAGCTGTATCTCCATTGTGAGAGGTGGATGTTAAAACACTCTGGTATCCAGGATTTGGTCAATACTCTGGAGACCTCTGTCTCTAAGTCATCAAAAACAACCTAGTTTACTAAGATTCTCCCATATATAATTTCTTGAATGCTAGGACTTATAATGGGGAACTTGAAAGTCTTTGAAAAGGTAGTTTCTTCTTGGCACACGTATCAGGTTTTCAAATGTTTCCCTTTATCCTTTAACCCCTATACTTCAGAATAATAACTAAAAATAATCCTTTACTAACAATGTCTCTTAGCTTTGGGAATCAATTTCTTCACAAGGGGAAATTTCAAGAAAGGAAGGATAATTGAACCCAGGAATAGACTACCAGGGGATTCTCTTCATTCCTTAGGAACATAAAGAAAAGAATATGCAACCATCTGCTGGAAGGTTCGGACACAGCCTATCTAGGCTCGGTGGTCTCTTGGGCTTCCTTTTAGCTTTAGGCAGCTATGACTGTTATTGTGGAGGCAAAATGAATGCCATTAATTCTTTTTTCAGTTCCGTAACACTGTGCCATTCTTTTGAAAATTTTATTGGTTTTATTAAATTCCAAAGTTAATATATGCTCTTTTCAAAAAGAGTGCACAATAAAAAGAAAAATTCAGCCCCCCCCCAATTTCATTCTTCAGAATATAGGTTGATAACTCAGATATTTTCTATATATATGTACGAGTATATTTTATGAATATATATGAAACTGCATAAATTTATGAGACTAGACATCTGTAAATCTACACAAGTTAGATTTAAGTATGTATAGATATGTGTAATTTCTTTTGTATTATGGGAATGAGAGGTCATCAAAACTCCTCTCAAAAATTCTCCCTATACCTTAAAAAACTCAGATGCTTTTTTGTATTGTTACTTCTTCAAGTCTCTTCAACCTCTACATTCTTTACCACTAAAATCAAAGTATTCTTCAGAAAAATGACCCTAGTGGAATTTGGGGATGGGTGAATTTCAGAGATAGGACAAAAGCCTTTATCAGCCATATGCTAGATACAGTGGTATTTGGGGAGAAAGAGGGTCTACAATTTGTTTATCATACTTTTTATAGGATGTATTCCTAGAAGGAGATCACTTTGTCTAAGAATATGTCTCTATTAACAATGCCATTTTCTTCAAAGTTCCCAACAACTCGAGATATTTTATTATAAACTACCCCTACAAACATTATCACCCTACCTTCACCAAGAACTTTATTTGGCAGGGATGTGGATGTGACTCTGGTGAACATGAATTGTATATGCTATTCAGGGAAGAGTAAGCCTCACATTGAAGAGAAAAACATAAGGGATCTCTGAATTGAGTCAGTTTCAGAAAAATCCAGAGCCAAGAAATCAAGGTAAAAATCAAAAGTATTTCTTAATTCTGTTAGCTGCTGTTTACCTTTCTGTCTCTTCATTGTACACTTTGATTGCCACTCCTCCCCACCCAGGAATTCATCATTAATTCATCTTTTTCTCTCAGCCTATCCTAAGATAAACACATCCCTTTCTTGGGTCTTCATTACTTGCTATGTTTTCCTTATTCATAGAGGTGATCACTTTCTATTGTTTGATTTAGGATTTTTAAATTTCTATACTAAAATAAAATTCTTCAAGATAAACTTTTATCAATATATTCCTAGAACCAAGCACAGCCTGGTATATAGTAGTTAATTATGTATGTCAACGAGATGAACATAAGATTGATTACCTATTTCAGTAATATCATCTAAGTATCCAATAAATAGGCTTAGCCAATATGTAAAAATCTTAAAAGATGCTAATGCGCTATACCAACATCCATTAATTTTGTTTATCTCAAGCAAAACCAAAAATATCCAACAACCTTCTATTAAACTTAGTGAAAGAAAGTGATTGAAAAGAAAATATATGAGTAAAATCATTCGTTCAAATTTCTGTAGCAAATATCATAGACTAAGTAGCTTGTAAATAACAAATCTATTTCTCATAGTCTTGGAGGTGAGAAATCTAAGATCAAGGTGCCAGTATGATTGGATGAAGATCCTTTTCTGGATTATAGATGTCTCCTTATATCTTCCCCCACCCCCGCCCACCCATGGTGGATGAACTAGTAAACTCCATGGAATTACTTTTATAGATGTTGATCTCAGTCACAAGGATTCCATCTCATGGTCTATTCACTTCCCCAAGGCTCCACCTTCTGAAACTATCACATGAAATTTAGCATTCCAACATGTGGGTGTGGGCAGGGACACAAGCATGCAGACCAGAACAGATCATCATATGGAAGGAAATATGTGACCATCAGAAATCCACAAAGTTGCTGAATGTCTATCAAGCTACATTTGTTTTTCTCTTTTATCTCTGTAGATGTTTATGTCAGAAAATGTCTGACCTTCTTGGTGAATTGAATGACTGGATAACCCCTTCACAGGAGGTTCACTCTTTTCCAAAGGCTACACTGTACTTTAAGATGCAAGTAGTTTCCTCCAGAGCCAGAAATGTATCCCTGGCATCAGGACAAGGGACAATGCCGCTACTCTGCCGGTATGGTGACTAGATGGAGGCAAATATTGATGCTTTCTAGGAGAGTCTGAACTCCTACTCAGGAGTTCTTTGAAAGGTCAACTTAATAGCAATGTGTAGTGTCTTAAAATTTGCACTTTTGGTTTCATAGATCTGATGCTCAAAGTGACATTTCACTTAAATAATGAGACTCAGCAGCATTTATGCTACATAATTTTTTAATTGTTAAATTGTTTTATTCTCTTTCTACTTAACTTTATTTTACCTATGGACTAAAATCACCTCTCTTTCTTCCAAAGCAGAATACTTTACACTTTTACCTGATAATTGCCACTGTGTGAAGACAAAAATACAGGTGAAAGAAACCTTTATCAGTGAAACAAACCAACTACTGACATGTTAAAAAAAAAATCTTCCTCCAACTTGGAAAGCCTACTTCAGCATAAGAATTACCCTCAGGCACTCTCAGCTATGCCATCAATTAGGCCCTGAAAATATGTCAAATGTCCTTGTAACCTCTTATCTGGATGAGCAGTCTGCTGTACCTAGATTTGAAGTATATTGCAGCAATGATTAGCTCTATACCTCGGGGATTTTAGCAGAGTCTTGGTTGACACCCCCCTTCTATGCCCACGCGTCCCCATCAGCATACAGCTCTTTTCCACATAGAGTAAAATGGGACATGTCATTTTGATCAGTTCTTAAGAATGGAATAGTCATTGCTTCAGTTCTAATATTTTCTGTATGTTTCTATGCTATGCAGAACTGAAAACCTCATTCTTAATATAATGTACAGAAAAAAGCTATATGATGTTAATCTCTCTTTGTGTCAAACATTCATTTAAGTGTACTGAATATAAATCAATTTCTCCTGCTTAAGGCAGTCTTATTTTAAATAGTTGGAAAATGGCAACACCAACCCTAAAGAAGGTAGAATTTTTATGTGAGTGTTCATAGCTGGTCTTTGTATTTTTCTTCCCTTTCGTCTTCCTTTTTTTTTTTTTTTTTAGTTTTAATATACAATCTCAACTGCAGGTTGAAATATAGTGGTGGTGTACCCATTAAAAATTAAGATTACAACTGATATTTCAGGTTGATGGGAAAGATGAACCGAGGCCAACAATAATATGTTCCTTTATTCCATATATTATTCCAGGAAGCAAAGAAGCCTAGGACTCTCTTCCTCCTATATTCCCCACTCTACTATATCTCTGTCCAAATTGCTTTGATCTTTGGGGTGGTTGGATACCTACAGATTTTCTATAACATCTTTTTAGTTGGTAAAATTTTGAAAGATTTCCTCTGAGAATAAGAGCAAGACAAAACTATCTGCTTGCAGTCCATCTATACAATATTGTGTTAGAGGTCCTAGCTAAGGGACTAAGGGATAAAAAGAAATAAGACATAAAGATTGGGAATAAACAAATAAAACAATAGGCTTATTATTTTAAATTTGTGATTTTGAATCTTATACCTTTTTATATTGAGTTTCATATTTATATCTCTTTTCTATAATTTTCCTCTTTTATTGCACTTTTAATTTAACATTTGTTTCTTGTTTGATTGTATTGCCCTTCAAAAATGAAAGTTCTGGTCTCCACTATGTTTTTTATTGTTTTTATTCAATTATACATCCATACTATATAAATTTAGTATGTTTATCTCCATCATGAAAAATGGGGTTCTCCCCTCACATGCTATTGTTGTTCAGCATTCCATTTCTGTTCATTTTAACTCTCCAAATAACAAATGATCATTGTCATTGTTATATTATGCAAGGAATATTTACAACATGGTGGGCAGTTTCTTTGCTCACTATTTTTTTTTTTTTTTGGTGATTATTGATTTTTTTCAAAAATATTTATATATAAATTTCACATCTTTGTAATCCCAGGGATTCACCCCACCACAACCATCCCCACCATTTCCTCTCATTCCCCCCCAGCCCTAGTTGTGTGCTTCAGTTTGGTGGTTAGCTTGTTTTGATTTTCCCTTATGGCTTTTGTTTATTTTTTTTCCCAATATATTAGTGAAACCGTTTGATGTCTGTCTTTTTCTTTTTAACTTGTTTCTGTTAATATGATTTCTTCTAAGTACATCCATGTTATCATAAAGTCATCAAGTTTCTCATTTTTAATTGATGAGTAATATTCCATTGTGTATATATAC